>CAUYPK010026315.1:0-12764 GCA_963574355.1 Loris lydekkerianus | reverse complement strand
TATACTAGCTTCATAAACCATTTGACACATTTTCATCCCAATATTCAACATAGCCTTCCTGGCATTTTCCCAGTCACCGTGGCATGACATTTACATTTCACATTTGCTGAGTTTCACCCTTGCCCTTGTGAGATGCCCCCATACAGTTGGTTTTAATAATATTCATTGAGTTGTATAACCCGTCACTTTTAGAACCTTTTGTGCCTCCCCAAAGAAATTGGAGGCTGACAGCCTTACACTTCAGCTGTCAGCCTCCAATCTCTCATCCCCACGTGGACTGATTTGAAAACTCCATAGATCATGGTTCACAGTTTATCAACCCCATTACATGTTTTATTTTCCTGCTATTGAATATTCTAGTATTTGCCATTTATTCCTGGATTTTTTTTTTAAACTTCCATGCCTCTTGTTTCTTTTGTCATTTTTTTGGTTGAGCTTTGCTCCTTACGTGTAAAGAAAATTCATGAAAATCTTTGTGTCCATTTTTTGAAAATGTAGATTCTGAAGTTCTAAAAATTATCTCTAAATGTAACATTCTCTGATTGGTAAATTAGTCACCTAAGTACTTCTTTCATTTATCTTCTATTGCATAATTGGGAATGTTTTCTTAATAAAGTTTTTAATTTCTCTAGCACCCATCTAATGTTGTGCTACCTTAAAAATAAATCTTTGGCTTTAGAATAGATTAAGATTTGCAGAAAAGTTACCAAGGTGGTAGAGGGAGGTGTGCCCCTGAGCCCCTCATGTCCGTGTCTTACATTACTAGGTTATATTTGTTGCCACTGAGAAAACAACACCAGTCCTTATTACCAACGAAACTTCATACTTTATTGAGATTTTACTAGTTTTTCCCTCGTGTCCTTTTTGGAGGCAAGTTGTTAAGTGAAGTTGAGCTTAACTTACACAAATTATGTGAAATTCTGTTTGGGAGATTTTTCTATTCTTTCTTATTTATTCAGTCATTTATTTATTCAGTGTGGACTCATAGATATTTATACATCGGTTTGAAATCAAATACTAGCTGTGTTTTTAGCAAAACTCTGAAGTTCCTTGCTCCTTGATAGAATCTTACACTTTTTTTTTTTTTTTTTTTGAGACAGAGTCTCACTTTGTTGCCCTGGTAGGGTGCTGAGGCACCACAGCTCACAGCAACCTCAAACTTGTGGGCGTGAGCAATTCTCTGGCCTCAACCTCCTGAGTAGCTGGGTCTACAGAGCCTGCCACAACACCCTGCTATTTTTAGAGACAAGGCCTTGCCCTGGCTCAGGCTGGTCTCAAACTTGAGCGCTCAAGTGCACTGTCCAGGTTACTGTCCTAAGAGTCCACTCAGGATGCCACATTACCTCTAGTGGTCATGTCTCCTTAGGTTCCTCTTGGTTGTGACTGTCCGACTTCCTTTGTTTTTGGTGAGTTTGACAGTTTCGAATATGGTCAGGTATTTTATAAAATATCTCTCAATTTGGATCTGATATTTTTCTCATAGTTAGATTGGGGGTTCGGGTTTGGGGGAGGAAGACCACATAGAGAAATTGCCATGGTCGTCATATCACTTCAGGTACATATAACCAGCATGACTTACCAGTTTGATGTTCACCTTGATCACTGGCTGTTTGCTAGGGTTTTCCCCTGTGATGTTGCCCTCTTTAACACCTGTTTTTCCATGTTATACTCTCCGGAGGCAAGTACAGATTGGTGCCATGCATGTAGGAGTCCCTACTAACTTGGGACTCGAGAAATAAATTGACTGAAAACAGCGTCTTAGTGTGTCCCCCCTAAAGAACAGGTGACACTGATGTTTACCCCTGGAGAAGTGAAGGAGGCTCTGTGTTTCATCCTCATATGTGCCTGAGGTGAGGGCAGGAGACCACTGTCGAGTCTGGGGCTTCAGGGGGCTTTGAGAGCAACTTGCCTGTCCTCCGGATGCCTGGGGAGGCTTTCAGGGTAATTGGGCTCTTTGAAGATTTTGTTTTGTTGTCTTCCCTTCGTCTTCTGCCCATCCTGCCTAATTGTATTTGGTCAAAAGCCAGAAAAGCAGTACAGTATTTGAAAAACTTTCTTCCTTCCTCTTCACCCATTTTTCTCCTGAGTGTTCTCAAATATCAGCAGTAATCCAGTCCTTTGCTAAGAGAGAAACTTGCTGTGGGGATTCGGTGATGAGAGCTGGCCTTAGCTCTTACTGGAATTGAATACTCTCAGGGAAACTCATCTGGCTCTCTGTAAACATCTCTCTGATAGACTTTTCTTGGGGTTTCATTTGTTAGGATTTGAAAAGTGTAAGCATTGGCAAAGTACAAGTAATACATTATTTCAGCTTTTAAATATGGGTATAAAAATCATAAATACTGACTGGGTAGGAACAACGTCTGTGGAAGGTTTTCTTTGTTGTTATTATTTGTTTTTTTAAATGTACTTTTATCTGATTGATAATGGCAGCAAAATGTGTTCTCCTAAAGTAGCTTAATGTCAGTTAAAGGCAGAACATGAGAATCTTGGTGACCTCGCTGCACGTCATAATTTAACAGTAAAATAACTTTACGGAATGAATCCATTCATTCAGATATGACTTTAAAAATAGTCCAGCATTGTGGCAGGTGTCTGTAGTCCCAGCTATTTGGGAGGCTGAAGCAGGGGGATCACTTGAACCCAAGAGTTTGAGGCTGTGAGTTGTGACACCATGGCCCTCTATAGAGGGTGACAAAGTGAGATTCCTTTAAAAAAAAAAAAAGAAAAATTTTTACTTGTTCTAGATATAGCTTTTTTACAGGCACTGGAGTGATTAGGTTTGTGTTTATTTGTATTTTTATATTGAAATTGATCCTTGAACCTTTAATAATTCTGTTTTAAAGAACTTTTTAATTCTTTTAAGAATTTTGAAGGGTTACTCTAGAATAAAAATAGACAAAACATTTCATTAATGTCGACATTCCTGAAACAAAAATGCGGAGTTGAAGTCTGGCTAGGTTGGTTATCCTGTGTAAATAGACCTACTAGACCTACTTCTAGAACCTCAGTGTTCCTTACTTCAGACTCGAGATTGCCTTTGGAAGAATAGGTTTTAACTCAGCCCTAGAAGTCTGACTCTCTGCTTCTTTCCATGTTGCCAAACTCAGTGGTTTGACTATTTATGGCTGCACGTCATAATATGTAACAGTAAAATAACTTCATGGAATCCAGTCAGATACGACTTCTGAAGAAAGAGCTAGACAGATTCAACAACTCAGCCTAGGAAGACGTGCCTTTGGGAAATTACAGCATATACATTAAAAGACTTGGGAGAAGCTTATTTCAGCCAAGAGTGAAGCTACCCATACGTAAGCAAGAGAAGAGACTTGGATGTTTTGCCAGCTCGTGTTATAACACCACTTCTGTTTCTTCAGCTGACATTTAGACTTCTTGTAGGCAGTGGGCACTGTGCTTTGATTGATCATTACTGGTCTTGTTCATGGTGGATGGATGACAAATGAAGGAACTTTTGGGACGTATCCCGACATTAGCAGCAGTAATATTGATTAGTTCTCTAAGATATTCTGGATATGTTGTGACACTAAGCTTCTTACTGCTGGAGAAGGTAGCAGAGCTTGGGATTTCCAGGTTCAAAGGAGACTTAATCTCCCAAGGCAGTATTCTCTGTCTAGGAACACCAATATTAAGATAATGAGGTCTCCTGGGAGCTTGTTATTTATTTTAAATGAATTGTCATCAAATTACTAGGTTGTTTTTAGAGTTTTCTATGTGTGAAATATGACTCTGGAATAATAGTGATTTTCCCCCCAGTCAATTCAACAAAAGAATGTTGTTACAAGTAATTACCGTGGTAGTCTGTACAGTATTTCACAGATGTTGTGGTGCTCAAGTAATGTTTTGAACCATTGTTTTAGTATTGTCTTTGTAACCAGTTTATGATATAAAAAGGTCTTACTTGCTTATTGTAGTTCTTCTTAATGTTTACCCTCCAAGTAGCTGGGATGTAATTTTTAAAATTCTCCTATAAGCATGAAAATTCTTTGACATTAAAAAAAATACAAAATTTATTGAGTTCTTTTTTTTTCTTTTTCTTCAGTTTTTGGCAGGGGCTGGGTTTGAACCCACCACCTCTGATATATGGGGCTGGCGCCCTACTCCTCTGAGCCACAGGCGCCGCCCCCCCCCCCCTTCTTTTTTTTTGAGACGCGCTTTTGCTTTGTTGCCCAGGCTAGAGTACAGTGCTGTCATCATAGCTCACAGCAGCAGCCTCCAACTTGCCTCAGCCTCCTGAGTAGCTGGGACTTGCAGTGGAAGTGTGCCACAGCACCCCACTATTTTTTTCTTATTTTTTGTAGAGGTGGGTCTCACTATGTTGCTCAGACTGGTCTCAAACTCCTGGCTTCAAGTGATCTACCTGCCTTGCTCCCCCCCCCCCCTTAAAAATGCTGACAGGTATGAGCCATGGCACCCAGTTTAGAATTTTTAATTGTTTTAAAATTATTCACTGATGGGCCAGACCACAATGGCTCACACCTGTAATCCTAGCACTCTGGGAGGCAGAGGCATGTGGATTGCCTGAGCTCACAGGGGTCTTCAAACGGCAGCCGGCGGGCCACATGAGGTGGCGTGATTGTATTTGTTCCCGTTTTGTTTTTTAACTTCAAAGTAAGATACGTACAGTGTGCATAGGAATTTGTTCATGGTTTTTTTTTTTAACCCTAGTCCGGCCCTCCAACGGTCTGAGGGACAGTGAACTGGCCCTCTGTTTAAAAAGTTTGAGGACCCCAGACAGAGTCTCTAAAAATAGCTGGGTGTTGTGCGGGTGTCTGTAGTCCCAAGTACTCAGGAGGCTGAGTCAAGAGAATTGCTTGAGCCCAAAAGTTTGAGGTTGCTGTGAGCTATGGTGC
Organism: Loris lydekkerianus; assembly: GCA_963574355.1. Taxonomy (NCBI): domain Eukaryota; kingdom Metazoa; phylum Chordata; class Mammalia; order Primates; family Lorisidae; genus Loris; species Loris lydekkerianus. The sequence goes on along the minus strand of CAUYPK010026315.1, from coordinate 7,893 downwards.
TATGTCACTCTACCGAGGGTGACAAAGTGAGACTCTGTCTCAAAAAAAAAGGAAATCCTCTGGCCTCAGTCCCCTGAGTAGGTGGAACTACGAGTGCCCACCATAATACCTGGCTATTTTTTCTATTTTTAGTAGAGATGAGGTCTTTTTGAGACAGAGTCTCACTTTGTTGCCCTAGAGAGTGTACCGTGTTCACAGCAACCTCAAACCAGGGCTCAAGTGATTCTCTTGCCTCAGCCTTCCAAGTAGCTGGGACTACGGGCACCTGCCATAATGCCTGGCTAGTTTTTGAGATGGGATCTGCCTCTGGCTGAGGCTGGTCTCAAACCTGTGAGCTCAGGCAATCCACCCGTCTTGGCCCCCAGAGTGTTAGGATTAGAGGTGTGAGCCACTGTGCCCAGCCAGTAATAGAGATGGGGTCTTATTCTTGTTCAGGCCGCTCTCCAACTCATGAGCTTAAGCAGTTCACCTGCCTCAGCCTCCCAGAGTGCTAGGATTACAGGTGTGAGCCCCCTCACCTGGCTGGCTCTCCTTTTTATTGTTCTTTAAAAATCATCCAGTAAAATGTATGTTCCAGGAAGATGGCCATATTTAGTCATGGCATCGTATTTCACAGTCTAGTGCCATACCTGGATTTTCCTTCCCTCCAATCCCTGTTGTTTTTATCTGGGTATTTCATTCAGAAAACATGGCTCTGAATGATACGTGGCTGTTAGACTAAAACTAAACTTCCCATATCGGAAAGAAGGCTTACACTCTGTGAAGCATCAAGACATTCACACTGCTGCATTTGAAGATAGAGCCCACAAAATAGCTTCAGTAGAAGCAGAGTCATTGTGTGTGGCCTGCCAAGTGGACCGTTGTGAAATTGTACATAGTAAATTATTCATATGGCTATCATGCCTTGTACAACATTGACTTTTAGGGTTGTACTACCTTGTGGATGTTGGTTCTTTTAGCTGCCACTGAATTATTTATAATAGGTGCAGTTTAGTTTGAATTACAGTCCAAAGAGTGCTCCAGTTGATAGTTTTTACAGATGTGTATAGTATGAGTTTTTTTTTTTTTTTTTTTTTTTGTAGAGACAGAGTCTCACTTTATGGCCCTCAGTAGAGTGCAATGGCATCACCCAGCTCACAGCAACCTCCAACTCCTGGGCTTAAGTGATTGTCTTGCCTCAGCCTCCCAAATAGCTGGGACTACAGGCGCCCGCCACAACGCCCTGCTATTTTTTTGTTTTTGTTGTTGCAGTTCGGCCGGGGCCGGGTTTGAACCCGCCATCCTTGGTATATGGGGCCGGCGCCTTACCAACTGAGGCAGAGGTGCCGCCCTATAGTATAACTTTTTGGTGAAATAATTTTAGTGGGATCGTGATTAATTCTTACCTCAGCACATCAGGCCATGTTAATCTACTTAATCCATGTACGTTAAATGTTAAGTAATTGCCCTCATACATTAGAATTATCCTTAACCAACCAGTGGATATGTGCTAGTATTCTTCTTTTATAGAAGAAAAGTACAGCAAGGTAGAACAATTTAAGGTTACAGAGCTGTGAAGGGACGGAACACATACATGATCCTAGGTGTCAGCTCTCTGTGTTTATATTTGTCTAATTGGGTGCTGAATCTGCAGTGAAATAGATTGGAAAACCACTTTCTCAATTAGATAAACTGATAGCATGCTCTCCATAGAAAGAGACTGAGATTAACGTATGGAGGTAGCTGGATTCTTTGGTAAGCCCGATCATATGGTTCTTAGCAAATCCCTGACAAGAATGAGCATGGCTCTTGTAAGATAGACCCAAAGTTGGGTCTTCTGTAATGTTTTACTTTGTGCTAGAAAACTTCTTTAGTTTTATACTGTATCTAAGTGATAATCACCCATGACCTTCCACTATATAGCTTTTGAAATAATCTGGAAAACCTTAAATCTGGAATTTGGGGATTACTTTGTGTGTGCCAAAAGGTTGTCTTTTGAGCTGCCTGTTAGCTTACTTTTGCTTTGGGATTTTTTTCAGCAGCAAGTAACAGAAAACCCTGATTCAACCAGGACAAACAATAAAGAACGCATTAAGTCACCAAACAAGAAGCCGGGAGGCAGGGCGTGTCTGGCTTAGTTTACTCAGTAGGTTAGTTTCAGAGCTGGGAGCCTGGTTCTTTCTACCTGTCAGTTCTGGAGGGGGCTGTGTGTGCTGTCCAGCTCTCCTCACATTTGCAGGAGGGTTCAGTCCTTACAGCCTTGGATCCTCCTTCCTGAACATCCAGAGGCAGGTTGTGAAGAACCAAAGGCCTCTTTCTTAGAAGCACTCATCTACAGACTTTTCCTTTCATCTCATAGGTGAATACAGGTCTGGACTTACCTTGAACCACTCACCAGCCTACAGAGTGGTTGAACCAGGTCATTAGCTTTGCCCAGCAGAGTTGAGTCACAGGGGAGTCATGATCACTGACCACAGGCAAGGGGATGGATTGTGGGAAGGTCAACAGCATGCACTATGCTGAGCGAGTCACCTGGGCTAGGGAGAAATGAGTGGTTGGGGGCACTGGTTCTGCTGGCGTGGTCCTGAGACCTGCAGAATCAGTATTGCTGGGGAACTTGTTAGACAAGCAGGTTTTCAGACCCCACCCCAGATCTGCTATGAGTCAGAAGTTCTAGGGGAGGGGCCTAGGGATCTGTTTTAACAAGCCTTCCAGGTCATTTTGATGCCTGCTGAAGTTTGAGTGACAACCACTAGCCCTGGGTAAGGCCTCTAAGAAACCACATTTCAAAATAAACTTCTTGACGATTAAAAGATGGGAGGCAGAAACGGTCTTGGAAATTGGGAGATGGAGATTGTTTTTCAACCTGGCTCACTGTCACTGCTGCGGGATTTTTGCAAACCTAGAGCACACATATACATTCCCTTCATATGGCATCGAGTTTCACCCGGCTGGTCCAAGTATTTTTAAAGGAGTTATGTCACAGTTCTGAGGCTGGGGGTAGGTTTCCAGGTTGAGCCTTAGTGCCCGCCTCTTAGCAGGGCCTTGTACTCGTGGTAAACAGGTGGGCGAGACCATCACAGGTTAGCTTCAGGGGAGAACGGAGGAACTTTCTCAGGGAGAATTCATTCATTAGAAGGGAAGTGAGTTTGGCAGAAAACCTTGGCCCAGTAACAAAAAGTCTCAGTTGCTGAATGGGAGTGGCCACTCACAGGACATGGTAGTGTGTGTACACAGATCTGTCTCCTGGCTCAGCCCCCTGTGGAGTCTGAGAGAGAGAGAGAGAAGGGGTTGGCTGGGGCAAGAGGAGGGATATTAAGTAAAAATTTAAACAAGTGTTCTAAAAATTCTGTGAGTAAGGAGGGTGGGTGGAAGCTGCACAGGCACCACCTATGTTGAGCCCCTCCCCCCAGCTTGGCAGATCTGGGAGGTGTGTGGGAGGAGCAGGGGTGGGGCCCCGGGGCAGGGTGGGGCCCAGAGGAGGCAGCTGGGAGCTCCAGAGAAGGAATACAATTGGGATGAGGGCCTGGGGTGGCTAAGCCTCTCCTGTGCCACTTCTAGGGGAACGGGCCTCCCTGTAGCCTGGGGACTCCTTGCCGCTCTTGAGTGGTGTAGTGGGAATGTTGCTGCTGAGGGGGCTTCGTGGAGCAGGGCAAGAGGAAGCAGCCCAGGGTCACACATAGTGCATTAGTTTTCCTCCGGCTCCCACAGCAAAGTCCCACAAACTGGGTCTTAGAACAGCAGAAATTCCTTCCCAGGTCAGCCAGCTAGCAGAAGGCTTAGATCAAGGGGGCAGTGGGACCATGCTCCCTCTCTGAAGCCTGTTTGGGAGACCCTCCTGGCTCTTCCCAGCTTTGAAGCAGGCTTGCTGGCAACCTCTGCCTCTGTTGTCACATGGTGCTACCCCCATGTGTCTCCTGTCTTCTCTCATAAGGACACCAGTCGTGTTAGGGGCTCGCCCTGCTCCAGCACACCCACACCTTAACTGATTACATCTGCAGCGATCCTGTTTGCATCTAAGGCCAGCATTTGGAAACTGAGGCACCGAGGGTTAGTACTTTAGCATATCATTTTGGGAGTAGAGAGGGACATCGTTTAATACCTAACAAGTCATGGTCATGAGACTCATTTGTGAGCCCTGGTGAGTGTCCCCTCACCCTCTTTCCCTGCCCATCCCAACTTCACTGCTCCTAGGAAATAACCTGATATTGGGCCCTGTTAACAGGTAGATTGTGAAGCTTCATTACTGAGCGCTGCATAGACCCGACTGCTGTGGCTGTGAGGCCTATGGGGTTTCTTACCAACTCATTGAACCTGGCCTTTGGCCAAATGGGCTTTACTTCTCTCATTTTTTTGTGTATCTGTAGGAACAATTCCAAGGAAAATTCTTCATGTACACAAAATTGTGAGCTCTGGGGACAAGTACTTTTTCTTTAATGATTTTTTTTTCCTTGTGGGAAATAAGTGGGAAGATTTAAGAAGATGAAGCTTAATGAACAAATTGGTAAAGCCATGAAATCAAACCGTGTTCTTTTGATTAGAATTCAGAAAAATACAGCTGCTGAATCTGCTGCCAGGCTGCGTGTGCTGTGTGTCTGTGATTGTCTTAGACTTGTTTCTTCACCAGTTTGACTTAGCAAGTGAAAGCGTGTGGGTTGAATCACAGGCTGAAGCTGATCTCTGTGGGCGTTTCATTGGTCTGGCAGGAGAATCCTTGTGTTATTTCCTGGAAATGCTTGAATCATGAGGATGGATCCCTTTCTTCTTCCATGTATTTTAGCTACGGTTATTCAAGTGTATGCTAGTGCTAGCCGTAAGAAATAGCTGCTGTCACTGTGAATTGAAATATTTAACCTGTAAGTCTACTTTCAGGTGGATACATGTTGCATCCAAATCGCCTGTGAGTTTGACTTTCATGTAACTTAATTAGCAGATTTATGTTTTGGGAAAATCTGATCTGTGATCCTGAAATTGGTTGCGGCTGGTATAATTCGAGGGTAATTAGGCGCCTTTGCCGTGACTACTCTAGTCATTACAGGGCTGGGGTAATTTAAGGTTGAAATGTGAGCGTGAGATGGAGAAAGAACTTGCTCTCTATTTCTTAATCTTTTAATCCATTTAACCTGGGTTTAAATTCAGGCTTTATTTTAATTTGGAAGGGTGTTTAAGTATGTAGGAAGGGATTTCATTAATTCACCACATTCAGGTCATAGTTAAGAGAGGAAGGTATCTCTAGTTGTCTACTTGGGAAACGTAGAGTTATTGTGGGCGCACTAAGGGTTCCTGAAAGTTGCATTGCTCCTTATTGAAAACCAAAATTCTAGATTTTAAAAATGAGCCTAAAACCCAAACAAAAGCACCATAAAAAGAAAAAACCTAGTTCAGAGGTATGTCTGGATATATGTCCTTGCTGAATTCAGAAATATATGTGTGGTGTGTGGAATACGGTTTATGGACTCACAGATATCAAGTAACCTGGTCTCTTGGTGAGTTTAAGGCCTATCGTCCCTTAAATGCACACTATTTGCATTTTCTTTTTTTGTCTGCTTTTGAATTGAGGATAAAAGGGGAAACTAGAGGAGGAAAGAGATACTTCAGGAGAGCTGAACACCTGTAATAATGATTAAAAGAAGAGAAGAGGGCATGGGTAGAAGTAAGGGGAATGAGAAACTGGTAAACAGTTTCCAGAGTCTCTCCAGAGAGTTTGGATTTGGGACATTTTTTGGTCCACACACCTCCTTTAGGGATTTTGATTGGGTAGATGGTGATTATGGTATTAGTCATATGAAATTAAACCACCAGTCTTTCATATTATTTTCTCAGTGATCCTATCAGTTTTTTGTCCCTCTGTAATCATTCATGTGTTCAAACTCATTTTTATTCCTCTAAGTCTTTTTAGGGACAACTTTACTGTCACATTAGTCACTTTGTTCCAATTTGTATGATTTGTGCATTTTTATTTATTTATTTGAGACAGAGTCTAGCTTTGTTGCCTCTGGTAGAGTGCTGTGGCATCTTCCCCCGCGCTCAGCAACCTCAAACTCTTGAGCTCAAGTGATCCTCCTGCTTCAACCTCCCAAGTAGCTGGGTGTATAGGTGCTTGCTGCCATATCCAATTTTTTATTTTTAGTAGAGATGGGGTCTCACTCTTGCTCAGGCTGGTCTCGAACTCCTGAGCTGAAGTAATCTACCCACTTCATCCTCCCAGAGTGCTAGGATCGTAGATGTGAGCCACGTGCCCAGCCTGTGCATTTATTTTTTAACATTAATGTATAGTAAAAGCCCTCTGTAAACATTCATTTGATAATAGTTAATCTCTGGATTATCCTTTAGTGGTACTTTGATAGAGCATGTTTTTTTTAGCTTGATTTTGATTCCCAGATAAAGACTTTCGTAGTACCCAAAGGTGATTTAGACCATGGGAGTATGTTTTCTAAACTTAGAGCTTTTGGAGTTAGTTTTCTTTTCTTTTTTTCCAGCATAACTAACACTTGTATCAAACATATTTTGTGTTCCAGGCACTGTGCAGAGCAGCACATATGCATTGGTGGAGTATTTTGCTTGTAGATATATCAGAGGAATGTTTTGGATATATTTGGCAGTGCTCAGCATATGTTATTCCTGCTATGAGACAGAAATCTGATTAGGAGACTTTAGCATACCATTTATTAGAGTAAATAAGTTAAATATTTAGCTTTTAGGGTATTCTTGGATGTTGAGGCCCTGAAAAGTTGTTTGTTTTGGTCTCTGGGGTGGAGACCAGAAGGAATAAGGGACTTGAGCATTTGACTTTGTGTTGCCATCCAAGGGGTAGCTGGGCCCAGCGGCTGCTGTGTCTTCCCAGGTAAGCATCGTCTGGGCAAGTCTTGAGTCTGCCCCTTCTTTCTACAGTTAGATTTTTGTTGTTGTTGTTGTTCTAACGAGCATGTATTCCTTTTGTATCCCCCCTCCTGCTGATTTATTTTGAAATTAATTAAAATGTTAAAACATTTAAAGCTAAGTATGATTTTAGCATACTGGTTTTTCTGTGTAACTGCTAACATACCACACTTTATGTGTCTTCTCATTTGACCGTGATAACCTTGTAAAGCAGATCTCATTTGGAAAACAGACCTAATCCAACCAGGATTCTGGGTGTAGAAGTCTAACATTTATTAAACACTTAACATTTCTGGTAGTTTTTAAGTATTAGCTATTATAATTCAAAGACATTCCATGAGAAAACAGCCTTCTCTCCGTTTTAGAGTAACTGTGAGACTCAGAAGTGAAGTAATTGCTCTGTGTTCTCTACTCCGTTGCCCCTCAGGGCTTCAGTTCTCACCACAGATGTGAGGTCTTCAGAGCTGAGACTGGAGCCCAGACACCAGGCCACTGGATGGGGAGTTTCTCACATTCAAGGGCAGGATGTCAGTTGAAATGCTTTGACTGTTGTCACTTGTTCTCATTTCTTCTCAGTCTGCTGTCTCCTATCCTAAGCTGAGGAGAACAGGAAAAGCGAGACAGGGAGACAGCATCATTTATTTAAATATAGCAGAAGGGAGCTAATGTATATAATCTGGGAAAGTGCAAGATTATTGAGTTATAGAAAATTTGACCTAAAAATTATTTAAAAGAAAAGTTAAAACACAGTTTAGTTCTAGGGCTTTGATTAGAATGTCCATGATAATGATGGTGACTTAATATAACATTGATTTCATGGTACATTATACTTAATAATAATTAAATGCTTAGTATTACAGTTTTTTCTTCTTAGTTCATCTTTTTTTAAAAAAATTATTTTTATTGTTAAATCATAGCTGTGTACATTAGTGCAATCAAGGGGTACAATGTGTGGGTTTCATATACAATCTGAAATATTCTCATCAAACTGTTCAACGTAGCCTTCATGGCATTTTTTAATTACTGTATGTAGAC
>CAUYPK010026314.1:0-64501 GCA_963574355.1 Loris lydekkerianus | reverse complement strand
AAGGGGTGTTAAAATCTCCAACTACTATGGAAGTGGAGGAAATCGAGTTGCTCATGTCTGTTAGAGTTTCTCTTATAAATTGAGGTGCGTTGTGGTTGGGTGCATAAATATTAAAAATTGAGATCTCATCATATTGAGTATTACCTTTAGCAAATATGAAGTGTCCATCTTTATCCTTAATTATTTCGGTTGGTTTAAAGCCTATTGCGTCTGCGAACAGGATCGCAACGCCTGCTTTTTTCTGCTTTCCATTTGCCTGGAATATAGATGACTGTCCCTTCACTTGAGTCTATATTTGTCTTTTAATGTAAGATGCAATTCTAAATGCAGCAGATATCTGGCTTGAGTTTTGTATCCAGTCAGCCAACCTGTGCCTCTTTAGAGAACAATTTAAACCATTCATATTAATTGAGAATATTGATAAGCCTTTTGAGAGTCTGGTGGACATTTTTAATTTTTTAGCGACTGTGGAAGTTGGAATTTGATGAAAAATTTTCTGGGTGGGTTTACTTTTGTGGTGGAGAATTACACTTGTCTTTATGGAAGATAGGTGTTAAGAATGTCCTGGAGAGCTGGTTTAGTTGTGGCAAATTTCTTCAACATGTGAATGTCGTTGAAGTGTTTAATTTCTCTGTCATAAATGAAGCTCAGTTTAGCTGGGTACAGGATCCTGGGTTGAAAGGTATTTTGGTTTAGGAGATTAAAAGTTGATGACCATCCTCTTCTAGCTTGAAAGGTTTAAGCAGAGAGATCTGCAGTTATTCTAATATTCTTCCCCTTGTAGGTAATGCTTTTCTTTCATCTGGCAGCTTTCAGAATTTTCTTCTTCATATTAACCTTAGTGAAATTGATTATGATATGTCTGGGGGATGTCTTATTCAGGTTGAGTCATGCTGGAGTTCTGAAACTGTCTGCTATCTGAATTTCGGAATCTCTTGGCATATCTGGAAAGTCCTCCTTCATAATCTCATGGAGAATGGGCTCTGTGCCTTGTGAAGCCACTTTGTCATTTTTGGGGATCCCTATAAGACAAATATTGGTTTTCTTTGAACTATCCCAGTGCTCTCTGAGAGAGTGGTCTGTTTTTGCTCTCCATTTCTCTTCTTCTTTGAGGGTTTGGGAGTATTTGAAACCTTTGTCTTCAATGTCCGAAATGCTTTCTTCTGCTTGCTCCATTCTGTTACTGAGGGATTCTACTGTGTTTCTCAGATCTTTGAGGGATCTTTGAGACTTCTTGTCTCAATGTGTCAAAATCTTTGGTCATTTGCTCTTTGAATCCATTGAATTTTTGAGATAACTTTTGGAATTCTAATTCAATCTTGTTTGCTATCTAGATCCTGAATTCAATTTCTGACATCTCAGCTATTTGTGTGTGCATGGGGTTGTGCTGTTTCTGCCCCATTGATCCTTGGGGGAGTTGATCTACTTTGATCATTCTTATTGCCAGAGTATTTCTGTTTATTTCACCTCATGATTGTTTTTCACCATTGCCTCTGGCCATCCTCAGAGTTGGAAAGGTGCCTCTCCAAGATTAGACCCCAGTGGGATCAATCTATTGTTGCTGCATCTTATTAGGGAGTAACCCTGTGTAGTTTCCCTGGGGCTGCTCTAGCTATGGAGTTCTGGTTGTGGAAGCAGCTTTGTTGTGTGACATGCCCGGATCCAGGAACAGGGCTGGGGGTGGTGCACGCTGTTCTGGGAGTGCCTGCGCCCAATGACTTTGGCACAGAGAACCCCAGGCTCCAGCAGTCTCTGGCCAGGAGAAGGGCTCTGCACAGAGACAGGGAGGGATCTAGAGGGCACACAGCTACCAGGGTCCATGGCCAGATGAATGGGCTAGTGTGGAGGCTTGGAGGACACAGGAGGGAGGATGCAGGGTTGTGTGGCTTCTGCAGTTTCTAGTCAGGGGATGCGGAGGCCCGGTGTGTGTGTGTCACTGGTCGGGTGTCAATTCACAGCTCTTATGGAGGTGTAGGTGGTGCCAAACCCAGGAGTTTGAGGTTGCTTTGAGCTGTGACATCACGGCACTCTACCCAGGGCAACAGCCCAAGGCTCCAGTGTGCCAAAACTGTCTCACTCTGCCCCTAAGGATTAAGGCTTTGAGGCAGTTCATTTTCTGCCCTTAGGCTGCTCAGTCACTAGGTTACTTTGTCCCACCCGATCCTTGCTCTGGGACCCTGAGGGCGGAGCTTGCTGGAGCAGTTCTTTCACAATGGCTTATTTTGCCAGCTCAGTGGCTCATTCTGGGGCCCCAGGCAATGCCCAACGTTCTTCACACTCCTGCTCAAGCTCTCCCCAAGGCAGCTCAACTGAGTGCCAAGTCCAAGAACACCAAAAAAGTTCACAGGTAAGGCCTTTCCAGTTTGCAGTCTCACTGCTGCTTATACTCACGGTTGCCAGCGTGATTAGGTCGATCGAACACACGCTGACACTTGCCAGTTATCCACTGTTTTTGTCCTCTTCCTGGGGTCCAGAGGTCCTTTCCTGGCTCCCTGTATGCTCAAAGGGATGATCATAGGCAGATCCCACTGGCCTGAGATGCCTGGAGTCTTGTCTCTTCAGACTCGCTGTGCCCATTTACAGGGAAGCTTTTACTCGGCCACCATCTTTAATCCAATTGGGAAATTTTCATTTATAATATTCTCTAGAATGACTTCCATTCCTCTCAGGGCATTCTTCTTTCCTTTCTTGGATACTTATAACTCATATGTTTGAACACTTCATTGAGTCCCGCAATTCTATCAGTGAACATTCTGCTTTCTCTCTCTTCTTTTCGGCCTCTTTAACTATCTGAGTTATCTCAAGAGCTTTATCCTCTACCTCTGAGATTATTTCTTGTGAATGATCTAATCTGTTGTTGACACTTTCTATTTCATCATTAAATTCCCAATTGACTCCTTCAGTTTCTTCAGCTCTGCTATATCCTTTGTATATTGTTCGTATTATCATCTCTTATTTGATTCTGTTTTTGGCTTTTCTTTTGGTTATTTTCTACTTTCTCAGTAATTTCTTTCATTATTTTTTGACTGTTTCCCACTTTCTCAGCAATTTCCTTCATTGTTTTCATCATCTGTGTTTTAAATTCCCCTTCTGTCATTTCTAACATTTCTTTATAGGAGGAGTCCTCTGCTGTAGCTACCTTGCGATCCCTAGAAGGAGTTACTCTGGACTGATATTTCATGTTATCAGGATTTTTCTGCTGATTCTTCTTCATGAGTGTTTTCTTGTATATATTCTCTTACCCTAATTATCATTTCACTTCTTGCTCTTTTAAGTTTTAATGAGTTCTTTTGGTATGAGATTAGAAGGATGAGAAAATTGAAGATGAAGAAGGAAAAAAAGATTTAAAAAAGAAAGAAAAAAGAGAAAGAAGAGGGGGTGAGTTAAAGGAAATATTGACAAAAAGAAGAAAGGCACTGAAAGAAAGAAACAGGAGTAATATATATGTATAATAGGGTACTATGACCCAACCTTGATGACTCCCAACCTCTGTGTGTGCTGGGATGGGTGATTCCCTTGAGGTCAACAGCTCTTTGTCAACCAGATCAGACACAGTACCTCACCTCCACCAGGTAGAGAGGAAAGCTAAAAATACTATAAATCAAACCAAAACAAACAAGCAAGAATCCTTATGGGATAACATTGGGAGAAAAAAATAAAAAACAACAAATCATAGGGGCAGAAACACTGGCAAATATGAAATTCTAATTGTTCAAGAAGGCAAAAATGGAAGATTGTATTTAAACTGGAATAGCGAGAAAAAAGGAAAACGACCACGAAAAACCCACCCAAACCCCCAAACCCCCCAAACCAAAGTACCAAACAGTATATATATCTTGCCAAATATTGCCTGGGCAACGGATGATCTTCTGAGGTATATGATGTTAATCACAATGTTGATACAGCTGTATGAGATGGACACTGGAGGCTTCTGATGATCTCTCAGACCCTGCAGGGTCAGGAGCCCAAAAGTGTCCTCATCCCACTTAAAAGACACTCCAAACTATGAACCTTGGCCAAGCAATAACTTTCCAAGGGAAGCACTTATCCCTGGGATCTCTCCTGGTGCCTGCTTATCCACTGCGCCAAGTCCAAACTTCCACTATGCCCCTGATGGCCAAGGCTGTTAATCTGCCACACTTAGATTTCCACAGTTCCCCAGCATCTCGGTCCTTGCCTTATGGCAGCTCAGATCTCCATGCTGCAACATTCAAGGGAAGCTCTCCCACAGTAGCTGTGGGGCCAGCCCACAGCTAAATGATATTAGCTCCTTTCTGGCTCAGCACTCAGACTGGGGTCTCACACAATGCCCAAAGTCATCTGCACACACCAGTCCAAGATCTCTTAACGCAGTTCAATGGAGTGCCCAAGTCCAAGAAAATCAAAACAGACCATAGGTATGGCTTTTCCTGCTTATAGTCTTGCTTTTGGTATGGGTACAGCTGTAGGCAGCCTCTGACTAAACAAATGCACCTACCACTTGCCAGTTTTCCACCACTTCTGTCCCATTCCTGGGGTCCATAAGTCTCTCACTGGCTTCCTGTGTCACAAAAGTGAAGCCTCATGGCAAAACCCACTGGCAAGAGATGCCTAGAGTCTTCTCTCACCACTCTCACTGTGCCTGGCTGCACAGGAGCTGTTACTCGGCCGCCATCTTTTTTGATCTCTAAATGTCAATAATTGAAATCTCATCATGTTGAGTGTTGCCCTTAACAAGTAAGAAGTGACCATCGTTATCTTTCCTTACTTTTGTTGGTTTAAAGCCTATTGTATCTGCGAATAAAATTGCAACACCTGCTTTTTTCTGATTTCCATTTGACTGAAATATAGGTGACCATCTCTTTACCCTGAGTCTGTATTTATCTTGTAAGGTAAGATGAGATTTTTGTATGCAGCAGACATCTGGCCTGAGTTTTTTGTATCCAGTCAGTCTACTTGTGCTTCTTTAGTGGACAATTTAAGCCATTCACATTAATTGAGAGCATTGATAAGCCTCATAGTATTTTGGGTATCGAGTTTTCAAAAGTCCAGTGGACACTTTTAATCCTTTTGCCACTGTGAAAGTTGGAATTTGATCAAAAGTTTCTGATTGAGTTTACTTTGGTGGCAGAGCATTGTACTTATCATTGTGGAGGATGGCTCTGAGAATATCCTGGAGAGCTGCTTTAGTTATGGCAAAATTCTTCAACATGTGAATGTCATAAAAGTATTTAATTTCTCCATCATAAATTAAACTCAGTTTAGTTGGACACAGGATCCTGGGTTGAAAGTTATTTTGTTTAGGAGGTTAAAGGTCGATGACCATCCTCTTCTAGCCTGAAAGATTTTAGCAGAGTGATCCACTGTCATTCTATTATTCTTCCCCTTGTAGGTTATGGTTTTCTTACGTCTGGCGGCTTTCAGAATTTTCTCTTTCATATTAACTGTGGTGAAGTTAATTATAATGTGTCTGGGAGATGCTTTATTTAGGTTGAGTTGTGCTGGGGTTCTGAAACTGTTTGCTGTCTGAATTTCAGAATCTTTTGCCATATTGGGAAGTTCTTCTTGATTATCTCTTGGAACAGAGCATCTGAGCCTTTCAAAGCAACCTCGTTGCCTTCAGGAATTCCTACAAGGCGTATATTAGTTTTTTTTTTTACTCATCCCACAGCTCTCTGAGAATGATATGTTTTTGCTTTTCATTTCTCTTCCTCTTTGAGCATTTGGGAGCGTTCAAAAACCTTGTCTTCAATGTCATAAATTCTTTCTTCTGACTGCTACATTCTTTTACTGAGGGATTCTACTGTATTTCTCATATCTTAGAGGCCTGCAAATTCTTTTCTCAATGTGTCAAAATCTTTGGTAATTTTGTCTTTGAATTCATTGAATTCTTGGGACAACTTTTGAACTATTCCTAGAATTTATAATTCCAACTTTACTTCCATTCTGTTAATCTTATTTGCCATCCAAATTCTAAACGCGATTTCTGACATCTCAGCCATTTGTTTATAAATGGGTTCTTCTGGTGTGTCTGCCTTGTAATTCCTTTTGGGAGTTTATCTACTCTGATTACTCATGTTGCCAGAGTATTTCTGCTGATTCCACCCCCATGATTATTTTTCACCATTTGGCTAGATGAGCAGATAATGTGAAATTGGATTAGAGTCTCCTGGAGTAGTGATTAACTAGCCCTTTGCCCAAGAGCTTGGACTAGTGACTGCAGCTTTTCCCCTACAGCTTTGCAAAGAACCTGTACAGTACCACAGCCTGAGACACTGGAGACCTGCTTGGTGTGGTGGGGCTGTGTCTCTGTCTTGCATTCAGCTGGTCTCTGTCTAATCCTGGTGAATCAGTAACTCTGGGTTGAAGTCGCAGCTATGGAGAAATACAAGCAACTAAGACACCCCGCCCCCCATGGGCAACAACTGGAAAAAGAAAAGCAAATCTTCCCACAACTACACAACCAGGGTACAACCTTGGATGGTCCTCAGGTGACTGGCCCAGGTCAAGAGTTCCACGTCAATTGTCTCAGTCAGTACCAAGTCTCAAGTGATAGAATTCAAAAGGTCTCCAGCCACTAGGTAGCAGGGGTCTGTCTGCTGACAGCTCAAGTGTGGCTTTCTCTGGTGCTCTGAGGAATGACAAGGGCCTGCCCAGCAAATGAGTTAGTCCTAGGAGGTTGATGCCTTCTTCCCACCTTGCACCTCTGTCACACCCAGTCACTGGTAACCCTGCAGGGCTGTGGCCCAGTTCCCTCCAATGAGCAGATCAGCCAGGGTTTTGCACCTGCCTGAGTCACAGGGAGATCTATGTCTCCTCAGCCAGATCCCTGCACTCTGCCACCATCTGGCAGGGAGAGCTGAAGCCTGACTAACTTGGGTGGTTAATGAAAGCTCGGGAGTGCCCCAGATTGATGTTGCTGCCACTTATATTTTCACGGAATTTGTGTTTATGTCCTGGCTGTATTCCACTGAGGACAGGCACTGTTTGAGTTCACAGAAACTGCTACTTAGCCCTACCCTGTGCTGCTGCACCATTTCTCATGTAGCTGTTGTCTCTGTCTCTACTGCACTTTGTGTTGGGGTAGGTATGGTTAGAGCTCATGATGGGCTCTCAGTTTCTGCCCCTCACTGAGCTGATGCCATTGCCATGCATGCTTTTTGTCCCAGCTATGCTCTGCTAGGGGCTGAGTGCATCTTGGGCTCACAAAAGCAACAATTCTGACTCAGCTGCACCCTGGGAGTATGCTGCGTCTGTGCACACATACTCTAGTCTCCATCCCTACTTCACCACACCTGGGCAGGTACTGCCTCAGTCATACCCTTTGCTCATGGGGCCTGCATTTCCATAGCTGCCAATGGAATAGAGGCCTGGCTTCCTCTGATTGCTAAGAGAGATGAGAAGTGTTTCTCCAAAATATCACCAGGGGTGTGAGCCCTATTGTTGCCACTGCCACTGCCACCACTGCCACCACCACCACCACTGCCACTGCACTGCACTGCAGGGCACCATTTCTCCCTCTCCCGTATGCCTCCCTTGCACCATAGTCCCCACTTTACACCCGTGCCACTGATTCAGCACAGACTTGTAACAGCTCATGCCTTGTCCATACCTTTTGAGAAAAGGCCCAAGAGTTTGGACTGTGTGGGGGACAGGCTTCCAGACTTTGGTTTGGGAGTTGAGGAGAGTGCTGAGAGTTCAGAATTGTGGGTAGAGTATATGTTCAGTTTTATGCCTGGCAGGAGAGTGCCATGGTGCACTAGTGGGTCCTCTCTGGGGAAGGATATCGAGTTTTTAGTGGGTCTCTCCTGTGGAATAGAAAAAGAAGAGATCTAAACTCTGCTCACTTGTTTGTAGAAAGTACACTGCCAGCTGTTCTCATGGGGGAGGGGACTCCTGTCCACTTTGCGATGGGTTTTGTACCTATTGTTTGTTTCCTTGCAGTTGCAGCTCGCCTCAGCAGGGTGATGTGTGCTCTTCAATGTTCTGTCTTGGCTCTGCTCCAAACCATTAGCTTACTTGATAAACTTCTGTCTTTCAACTCTCCTTCTGGATGGGAGCCTCTGTTGAAAGCTGGCTTCAGTCAGCCATCTTGCCTCCTCCCCTCCAATTGACATTTGCAAATTCTCACTGGGTGACTAACATTTTAGCATGAGTGCTATGATTTTCATACAAAGATAAAGGGCAATTTATGTCTTGCAAAGATATGAAGACCAGTTCTATTTATATTTCACATGCAGTACTGGGATCATTTCATCAGAAGGTACAGCCAATGTCATCTTATCTAGTTGTAATGACTGAGAAAGATTCATCCCATAAAAGTTATGTGTCTCAGTAGGTGTTTTTCAAATTTTTGAGTTATGAGAACTTT
Source organism: Loris lydekkerianus (assembly GCA_963574355.1). NCBI lineage: Eukaryota > Metazoa > Chordata > Mammalia > Primates > Lorisidae > Loris > Loris lydekkerianus. Next base: position 56,151 of record CAUYPK010026314.1, on the reverse strand, counting down.
TTAAACTAAAAAATTGATTTCTTTGAAAATTTTAACTTTAGCTTTATTTACCCCTTCATCTAAAAAATTATATATTTATATCTGGATAGCAATCAACATGATGACTGGTACAGTATCTCATAAAATGTAAATGATCTAAACACCTCACTTAAAAGATAGAGGTTTGCAGAATGGATAAAAAACAGAATCCAAACATATGCTATCTTCAAGAAACTCATTAAACTAATAAATATTCTCATTGACTAGAAGTAAAAGAATAGAAAAAAATTCCACAAAAATGGAAACCAAAATAGAACAGCAGTAGCTATTCTTGTATCAGATAAAATAGACTTTAAAACATCAACAGTAAAAAAAGGACAAACATGATCATTATATAACTAAACAGGAATCTTTAACAATACTAAATATGTATGTGCCTAACACAGAAGTTCCAAAATTCATAAAATAAATACTACTAGGCTTAAGGAAGGAAATAAACAGCAATATCATATAGCCAAGGATTTCATCACTCCACTGACAGAACTAGACAGAACATCAAGGCAGAAAATTAACAAGGAAACATTGGACTTACATGGTACTCTAAAACACATGGACTTAACAGAGACTTACAGAACATCCTACCCCCAGACTGCACAATATTCATTCTTCTCATTAGTACATGGAACATTTTCTAAGATAGATCAGATGTTAGACCACAAAACAAGTCTCAGCACATTTTTAAAAATTGATACTATAGCATGTATCTTCTAAGACCATAGTGGAATAAAACTAGAAATCAATTCCAAGAGGAATTCTCAAAAATACACAAACATACAAACATATGGAAAATAAACAAACTTACTGTTGAATGGTCTTTGGGTCAGTGAAGAGATCAAGATGGACATCAAAGGATTTTTCAAATTGAACATCAAAAGTGACACAAGCTACTAAAATCTCTGGAATGTGGAAAAAGCAGTGCTAAAAAGGGAGTTGATAGCACTAACTGCCAACATCAGAAAGACAGAAAGGTTACAAACTAACAGTCCAATGTCACACTTTAGGGAACTATGTAAAGAAAAACAAACCAAAGCCAAATCTAGTGAAGAAAAAAAAAAAAATAACAAAGATTGGAGCAGAACTAAATGATATTGGAACAACAACAACAACAACAATACAAGGGATCAATGAAAGAAAAAAAATTGCTTCTTTGAAAAGATAAACAAAAGTCATAGACTACTAGCTAGATTATCCAGGAATAGAAGAGAAAGTATTCAAAGAATTATATTTAACATATATGTATTAAGTGCATGTTTTATGATAGGCATGATGCTGGATAAATGTAGTCTTTGCTTTCAAGAGGTTTGCAGACTAAAACATTACAAGAGTGCAATAAATTTGCATGTTAGAAATCACAACAGCATCTATATGTACTTTACTGCACAGGCTCATAGGTGTGTAGGATTATTTAATCTGTCTAAAAGCAAAGATTGACACACATCATTGGCAGATTCTCACATGAACTGCTGTTCCACACCTTCTACGTTTACCCAAATTTTGTAGCTAACTGATTCAGAATCACTGGCCTAAACTTCCTTTCTTTCAGGAAGGGCAACTCTACCTCCTTTTCAGAGACAAGGTAAGAGACTATTTATAAAAGCAAGTTTTAGATCTTGATTTGTAGCTTACTATTTAAACGGTTATGTGACCTTGACCAAGTTATATTTCTGTGCTTCCATTTCTCCCTTTAAAGTAGAGAAAATAATTGTATCTATGTCATGTGATTCTGACAATTAAAGAAGTGAATGCACTACACTTGGAAATGATGACTGTTATTTATTACTTTTAATGTAACTATTACTACTACTGTTTAGCGTTGTAAAAGTAGGTGGGACAGGAGTGCCTACTTAGGAGTGCCGCCCTGACCAAATAGCACAGCCACCAGTTATTCCTGCATGAAAGGATGTCAAGATTGGCCTAAGCTAATTAAAATTTCCATCTAGAAAACATTCTAAACTTCAGTTGCTTTCGAGGGGGTATAGATGATTCAGGACTATATTCATTGTTTGCTGAGCTGACATGTTCATCCTTGTTTAATGCTCTATTGATCAGGAATGTGTGTAGGCACTCTGCTCAGGAGGCCTTCTTGAAGGACATCTAGCATTGATGTCTGATTGCCAAGGAAATTCTGTGTGTTATTTCTTTCCTTCATAGGAACTGCCTAATAACATCAGGCCATTGATCCATTTACTGTATTTGGCCCCCAGGCTATCACTAACGCTAGGAAGACCACATGTAATGAAGTATTCTGCTTAGAATTTTGGAAGAAAAATGTTGTTCTTGCCTAGGGAGTCAAGGAGCCTGGGGTAGCTTTTAGACATCTTTTTTCTGCTTTCATAGTAAGCTCTAGAGATTAACTCTATGTATGTCACAGTCTAGCATTTTATTCTTTCTTTAGTTTCAAGTGCCCTTAAACTGGTTCTTTCTTGTTGAGATAATTTAAAATCGATTTTCAGCAGATTGTTCGGAAGGAAATAAGGAAATTTGCTTTATTTATGCTACAATGAGAGAAATAGAAAAGAGTCATATTTAAAGATAAGAATAATTTTTGGTTTATAGATAGCTATGTTGCTCAAAGAAGATTCAGACTTTCCTTCCTGATACCAGTATTTATAGGAAAAAGCTCTATTTTTTTTTTTTAATTAATGTAATGTGCTAATTACATGTAGTGTAATGTAGAATGTGTGGCTTTTATTTTTGGTAGCCTAAAGTTTTATTTTTATTTTTAAAACTGAATTTCTAAACAAACTATGTGACAAGACCCCCCTCCATTCAAAAATACAAGCAGTCACAGTCTACTTGGAAGATGCTGGCTGCTGATTCTGAATCACTTCAATCCTGTGTTCCCTCTGGCATACTGGGAGGTTTGGATGTTAATTGGACGTCGCACTGGGCTGTATGACCTAGAGGTTATTCTCACATCCTGCTCTTAACTAACTGTGGGGAGTTGAGGAAGTAACTTCTCTCTCTAGACCTCAGCATCCTCTTGTGTAAGAGGGGTGTTATAATTATTCCCACAACATGGGCAGAGTTATTGGAATCATAAATCAATTAATGTATACTCTAAATTTCTCTGGCATTTAGCTTCCCAGGCCGTGGCTTCTTTATATTTCCCAAGACACAAACCAATTTATCTAAGCTCAGAACACTTCGGCAACCATAGGGTGGTAGACAATGTCCTGCCAGAGGACCTTTGAGGTAATGGGAAGAACAGCTATCAGTAGCATCTGTCAAGAAGTTTCCTGGGGTGAGCCTGTATCTGTCTCATGATGTCAGAAAGTAGAAAAGAAGACTTTCTGCAACTCTTTCCTTTAAACGGACATAACCACATACAAACATACATAGACTATATACCTATAGACACATGTGCAAAATACACACACACACATACATACTTGAGTATACATACATATGCACACATACACTCAAACGCACAAATTCCAATGCACACACAAACGCATGCATACACACATGCACTCATAAATCTCACACACACATACACATATGCAGATATTCACTCATATACACACACAATGCTGCCAGGTTATCAAGAAAGGGAAAGAGTGAGTCACTGTTCTAGTTCCTCAATAGTCTAGTAACAAGAGGGGAGACTAGGGAGACTTTGCTTGGGCAATTTTCTCACCATTGCAAACTAAAGAAAATTAAAGCTACAAGTGATTGCGGTAGTGGCTCTGCAATGGTGAATTTGAGGATTTGATGTTAGGAAATTTTACCCTTTCTTCTTTTAGTAGCTTTGGAAACAAAAGGAATTCAGAGCCCTTTGTATACCAGAGCCACTTTTTGCTCAGGTGTGCAATTTGGAAAGCCATGTTGTGCAGTATTTGAGAAGCGTCCCAGTGTGCTTGGGAGACAGATTTAGATAAAAGAAGCTGTATGTCTTGGGTGAGTCATCCTCTCCCCTGATCAATGCTATCATGAGTTAAAACTGAGGGACTACCAGTTCTTTCTGCTTATACAAATAAGCAAACCAGGTCTAAATCCAATATCTAAATCCAGTTCTTGTAGTTGGAAATGTCTGTTTCTTTTACTAAATATCTTACTTTATCACTGGCTACTTCTAATTCTCCAAGAGTCCTAACTGCCAGGTAAACTACAGTCAAATTAGAGTTCACGTTTGGCAGCCATTAGAAATGTGATAATTTCTCTCCATCATTCTCTCGCAGGCCCCCACACCACACACACACTTCTGGATAAAACCAAGGTAATTTCCCATAGGAGCCAACTGGCTATTTGATGGGTGATGTCGGTACCAATAGGTGCTATCTGTGCTTCTAGCACAAGGCAGTCAGATGCATGGGGCAAAGAGGGTCTTTCCTAAACTGGAAACCTGAGTGGAAGGTCAGATATCATTTGTATTTTTCACTTGCTTTTGAGCATGAAACGGACTCATACACAGTTTTAACTCAGCAATCCTCCTATTTTTCTATTGAGACATAAAAAAGAACATTTTTTTTTTAAACATGTGTGATCCTCTCTCATAGTTTATTCAGTCTTTGGAGATGCTTAATCTTGTCATCATACCTCCTTCCTAGGGATTTGGAGACCTGTTGCTTGCAGCCTCTATAAGCACCAAAAATCTTAAAATATCTGGGATCTCATGACTTCTTTGTAGTAGATACAACATTCGTTTCTCTCTTTTATTTGGTATTAATATATCTTATGAATGCCAAAACTATAAAAATCTATGTTTTTAACCAGAGAAAAGTGAAACATTAAATGTTTTAAGATAAAAGAGAATCCTTGTTATTATCAATTAATCTTTATCAATAGATAACAACATTCTGGGTTTAAAAAGTGCCTTGAATTATAGAACAAACAGGAATGTAAAGTTAAAATCTAAAGCACGTTTGACTTTAGAATTCTACTTCTTAAGCACAGGGCCCAGAATAGCTCAATTTCGATTGCCTCCACAAAGTTTTCTGCAATAATCATAATTGTATTTCTACTAGTAGAAATACTCATTTTTTGCTTAGATGCATTCTCAAAAATGTTCCTCATCTTTCCTTAACTCCTTTTCCTTTAATTTTGAGAAGGAAAAAACATAGAAAAGTATCCAGAGTTGTATGTCAAAGACACATGTAATCAACATCCCTATATATACAATTTTTCAGAACTTAACATATGCTTTTTAATTTTATAAATGAATAAAATAAAATTAAGTGCCCTTTATCTCCTGCACCTGCCTTCACAAAAAGGTATCTGTGATGGCAAATTTAGTGTGAATCTTTTCCAAGTTAATTGTTTGGTATTATTATATTTATATAGATATCCACAAGCAATATAGTGATTTTTAGGGTGTCATTTAAATTTTATATAAATATTACATGTGTATATCACTTGCAACTTAAGTAAGTAATTTCATTTGAAATTATATTTTTCAGATCTGTACATGTTGGTAAGATATACGTATATCTCATTCTTTTCAACAACTTCATCTTCTGCTGTAGTTTGAATATACCACATTTCATACATCTATTCCCCTAAGCATGGTAATTTAAGTTGCTTTCAATTTTTAATTATTCTGACTAACTCTTCATTGAATACTCTTTCATATTTCTCCTGTACATACAGATAAAATTTCCTCTGGAGTAGTGTTTTTCAAACTTTTTAATCTCCCTGCGCACTTGAACCTATAGTTAACCTTCCATGGCCACTTAAATTATGTTAATTTTTTTAAAAGGGGTTTTTATAAAAAGAATATACTTATTCTTTTGGTGTGCTTTGAACTTCCAAAAATAATTTCACTAATGATCTTTAAAAATGTTCGCGCCACTTCTAAAATCCTCTCATAGCACACCAGTTTGCCACAGCTCAGGGGTTGAAAATCACTGCTCTAGGGGATGTAACCCCAAGTGGAATTGGCAGATGAGAAGGTGCACACATTTTAAATATTACTAGGTACTGCTAGCTTGTCTTCAGTGGTGATTGTTTATGTTAAATTTATGTTTTTCCCACTATTGCTAGTGAGTGGTGCTGTAAGTATTTTTTAATTTATTCTAATTAAATGGGTGTTGTATCAGGATAGTTTTAATTTATAGTTTCTTCATTATAGACCTTGAGTGACTTTTCAGATGTTTAATTGCCATTGTATCTCCCTCCCCTGGGAACTGCATATCCATTTGTTTGTAAGTAAAATGTTTCCTATTTTTACAAAAATACATTTTATAGAATAAATGAATGATATTACATTGGTCCATGAACATCTTCATCAGGATGGAAGGTTAAATTTCTAGGAAATTAAATATTTTTGTAAGCTTCTTGCTTCTGTCAAGACTATGACTGGTTCTTAACCTTCCAACCCGAAGTATTGCACCAGCGCACCAGGCGAAACAGTGCAGGGCAAATAGCAAGCCACGAACTCACTAGTCACACAAACAGACCTTTGTTGCAAAGCGAAAGTACCCCAGAGAAGTGATGAGCCCACCAGCATCTACAACTGGAGATGACCCTGTGGGATACAAGCTTTTTCTTTTCCTATCAGTGGGTGGGTTGTAGCTTCAGACTGTTCCCTGCATCACAGTTTCCCGTCATCTTTTCTGAAAACCCACTGGTGCTGGTGATGCCGGAATTTCGTCTTCAGTCCCTTCACGTTTGCCAAATATGATGCTGGAGTTTCGGGGAGGAACAAGCTCTCTTGCTCCATCTGTCTGTCTCAGGGCTCTCTGCTAGGGCAATATGCAGTCGCAGGGGGTTATTTTGCCAGAACTCAATGGTTACATTTAGGAAGTGGGTCTTCTAAAGTTATAGCCAGCCTTCCATTTAGCAGCAGTGGGCTGAAATTCAGTTGTTACATTCAGGGCGTGAGTCCTCTAAAGTAAATTTCAGCTTTCCATTTAGCGGCTGAGGCCGGAACTCTCAGGCCTTGGAAACTTACATGAAATTGACCAACCCTAGAAAAGGTGGGGTTTTCCCTTTAGGCAGAAGTGCTCCAGGAAGGAGACTCAAAAGCAAGGCTGTCTTCTCCCCAGTTGTCTGGCCCCTCCGGCTCCTGGAGCCTCCTAGGGCTCCCCTGCCTACCCACCAGCCTGCTGGCTCCGCTGGCTGCCGGGCTGCCGCTGCACCAACACCCCAGGGCTAAGGCGGCAGGTCTTGGCCCCACCTGTTCAGTATCACCAGGGTTGGGGAAGGGGGAAGGAGTGGCAGATGGGAAGGTGAAGCTGCATTGTCACAATGTAGATGAGTGTCACAATGATATGGCCCCTGGCCACATCGTAAGGTTACCCTTGGTCACCCTTCTAGTGTTTATGCTTTATGTGGGCGTAAGTCTATCAACCACAACTTCCTATTTTTGTGTTAATCACTCCCTTTCTTGTTGTTTGATGTGGTGGAGTCATTTGTTCGTTTAATGTTATTTAATTGACCGTTGCTGGGGGCAGGAAACTCTGCCCCCACCTACCTCCTTGATGAGGAGTCCTCCTCTCCTACCTGCCCCTAACATTCCCTTTTAGCAAACAAAATAACAGGGAGGACAGAGCCTGGTGAAATGTAAAGAACTTTCCTCAATCATCTAAGTCCCCTGTGGTGCTCTCTGTTCCCTGTTCACCTGTAGTCCCAGGTTGCTATGATTCCAGTTCCCTGCCTTATTTTTATTCGATTTTTGAGAATAGTTAGTGTAATAGTTTGAGAATTTATAGTACTTGTATCATCAAAAGTCTTTTCTTCTACAGTTTAACCTCAAGAAAAACACTATGATCTAAATGTTTCTTTTAATTGTAATGAATGAAATAATTATGTTTAAGTTTTATTTTCTTCCTCTGTGCACTCATTTCCTTGGTGATTTTTATCCAGTCCAATGACTTTATTATTTGTATGTTGAGGCCTCCCCATTTATAATCCTATTATCAATCTATCCCCTAAACTCTATGCTCAATATACCCAGTTAAATTCTTGGCCTATCGAGGACTAATAGGAAGCCCAAACTTAATGTATTTAAGAACTCAAGTATTTCCCTTCCCTATTTTTTACCACCTCACTATAGGGCACCATGATTCATCTTATTGCTGAGATCAAAAACATACAAATGATATTGTCCTTTGTCCTTGTCATGACACACATCCACTACACTGGCTGTCCTATGCTTGACCTTCAAAATGTATTCTGAATCCATCCACTTTTCACCAACTCTGTTGTTGTCATCCATGTCTAATCAAATTCATCTCAAACGTTCTAACATCCCCTTCTTACAACTTCCTATTCAATTCACACAGCATCCAGATTGATCTTTTACAAGCAGAAATAAGCATCCATTTCTCTTTTACCCAAAACTCACTCATGTAATTCCATAGTAGGCAGAACAGAGTTAAATTTCTTAATACAGCTTTAAAACTTTATGTGCTCAGTCCTGCTAATATCTTGATTTCCTCATCTTTCACTCACAAATTTCCTTAAGTGCTGCAGCTACCTCGGGCTTCTTGCTGCTCCTCAAATATGCCATGCTTGTTCCCCCCGGGTACATTCTCATTTTCCCTCCTTTCTTCCTGTACTACCCCTGCCCAGATCTTACAAATCTTCATTCAGATATCTGCTTACATGAGAGCATTTTAATGAGATGCTTTCTGGTTACTCTATGAAAATTATAACTTGATCATCATTTGATTCCCTCAGTATCATTTGATTTTTTTCATAGCCTAATCATTATCTAAAATTTTGCGTTGATTAGTTTGGTTTTATGTTCTAACTCTACTCTGAGGAAAGACACATCATCTGTTTTATTCCTCACTATATCACCAATGCATAGGGTAGAGCCTGGCCCATTTAGGAATGCATGATAATTTGGTGAATCAGTTGTACCCAACGCAAGGGGAATTATAGAGAAAACACCAGCACACTGAGTTCGAATTAGTTATGGAGTCCTTTATTGGCCTACCACAGATAGGTTCACACCTGAAAAACTCCCTGCGTTACAGAGGTAGTGTTTTATTCAATACCCTTCTTTCAGTTGGGGAGGGGATTGGAATTCCTAATGCAAAGCAGTTTACAGAAGCAAAAGAAGTTAGACTAGATCTAAGGGGCAAGGGATTACAAAGAGAGTCAAATAGTGTTTTACAAGGGCCTGCATCCTGGACTAATCTGCCCTATCTTCATGTTTATTTAAAACTTCTCATTTCTGCAAGGCCTACATGCTCAGGGATAGGTCTGGACAAAGTATGGGTTGTGAGATGAGGGAGTCCAAGATGGGATCAATCTGGCCTTCTCAAATCAATGCATGCAGAGATTTTAAAACATAACCCCCAAATCTTTGACACTCCTCCCATTAAGAGTATAGGACCTTTTACACCTAGTTCTGGATCTGAACTCATAGAATATAGCAGAAATGGAGCTGTGCTAGTTTTTGAACTCAGGCCTTAAGAAGTGGTAATCCTATATCTCCTAACCTTTGAAATAGTCACAGAACCCAGACACACCATTCAGTAAGAAAGCAAACAGCTACAAGGAAAAATTACATGTATTTATCCTAGAAATAGCCCTGCCTGAGGTCGATAGCCAGTATCAGCTTCTAAGATAAGTGAGTGTGTGAGCCTCCAGATGATTCTGGTCCCAGTCAGAATGACTGTCACCTTTAAACTTCCTCAGCTCATGCATCATGGAACAAAAATAATTGTTTCTAAGGTGAAGTTCAAGTTGTGGTTGAACCTCCCAAATAATGTAACCTAAACATTTATACCCTCATATCAATCTAAAATTGAAAAAAAAAAAAAAATAGAAAGAAAGAAGAGCATGGGGTGGGAGCTGGGGGCATTTCTGGAAAGTGCCTTCCTGCTGCCACTGTGACAGCAAAGGAAGGACAACAGACATCCTTTAGAAGGGAGCTTGGGAGCCTTTCCTCTCTTCCTAATTACAAATAGCCTCAAATGTGGCCAGATTGAGTAGACAGCCCTCAAATGACAAGAATTATCCTCTTCAACTCACAATATGCGTGATCCTGGGTTGAGAGCTGGATTAAGGGTTCTTGAAAACTCTAAATTGTAAACACTGGTTTTTCCAACAGTGACAACACACATTGTCATAGCAAGTGAGGGAAATAAAATATTATTTGGTTGGAAAAAATGCTTTCAAGTGCTTCTCAATTTGTATGTTCATGAGCAAAATAAATAATTGTTTTTGTTCTAAATCATTTAATATTGTGATGTAGCAATAGATCACTAGAACAGTGAATAAATGGCTAATACACATTTTTGTGTTACCATAGGATTATACATGTTGTTATTTTATTTATGATTTTTCATTTGAGCACCACTGAACTATATTTTATGTTTAGGGCTATAATGGAATGATGTGGCAAGTGAATGCTGCTACCCATAGCAATGACAAAATTCAGATAAAATACCATCTATTGGTTTGAAGGCACAAGAGAGTTGCCAAAGCTGCAAGGTCTAGTGTGTGACTAACATTCTGGGAGTGAGGGAACAAAAGAGATCAACCAGTGTTTTATGTGCTGCTGATCCCTTTTAGGCATTTTCTGGGTTTGGACCTCAAATGAGAAACAGAATTAAACAGGGGTTGCTGGTAAAAATGTAGAGCAGTCAGCATAGTTATTCACAATTTCATGGATCCGGGGAAGTAAAAGTCAGAAGCCAATGCAGCCAGGATAAAGAGGCCAAGTTCCAAGAATGAAAAGAAGCGCAAAGAAGTGATTCTCAAACTTAGTGTTTTTTTATCCATGAAGAATTAATTGAGTTCTTCAGCTACAGAGGGCAAGAAGCAAAAAAGTCAAAAATCAAAGATGTGAAAAAATTAGGACAGAGTTTTATGTTTTGTAGTATCAACAAAACAAAAATTAGTGTTTACAAGACAGCACAAAGGAAAAGTGACAAATAATCCAAACTTTAGATGGGACAGTTGGGTGTTAAACCAGGAGTGGGTACCTGTATTATCCAGAAATAAAGAGACTTAGAAAGAAGGTCACAGTCTTGAGTCAGCTCTGTCTCTGATTGCAATACTGTAATTTATCCTTTTTATTATCTGTCAGAGAATACAATAACCTTCTTTGGAAAAGATAAAATCACTCAGATTCTCTAAAAAATTTAAAACAAGTAACTGGTATTTACTCAATTAACCAAACAAGATTTTAAAAAAGAAGTGATTAAAAAGAAATAATAATAAAAACAGACTGGCAGATGACTCAGATACTAAAGTCATCCATCAAGAACATTATGATAGTTGGTGTAAATTTGAGAATATAGATGACAAAATGGAGAACTTTACCAAAAATGACATATTAAAAAATACAACCTCTGCTGGGCTCAGTGGTTCACTCCAATAATCCTAGCACTCTGAGAGGCCAAGGTGGGTGGGTTGCCTGAACTCAGAAGTTTGGGACTAGTCTGAGCAAGAGTTGAGACCCCTTCTCTAAAAAAATAGAAAAACTAGTTGGGCATTATAGCAGGTGCCTGTAGTCCCAGACACTTTAGAGGCTGAGGCCGGAAAATCATTTGAGCCCAAGGATTTGAGGTTGCTGTGAGATATGACACCACCACGGCACCATGGAAGCAGCCCTCAGAGTGGAAGGGAGCAGTGGGAGGAAGTTGATGAGGTGGAGTCTGTCAAAGCCTACTCTGTCCCCATGGAAGAGATGGTGGGAGTTTTTGGAGTAGCCCCCTGCCTGCCTCACAGGGCTGTGGACAAGGAAGGCTGCTCACCACTCCTGCCCCCTACCTCCAATTGCAGCTCTTCTCCTCCAACTCCTCTGGCAACTCTAGCCTTGGACGCACGTTCAATTAACCGTCCCAGAGCCAGCTGCTGGGCAAAGCACTTTTCTGTTCTTCTGCCTGTGGTTCCTCCCAAGCAGGGCAGTCGCAGACATTTGTGCAGGCTGGACACCATTGGCTGCTGTGGCCTAGCTCACCAGGGACCCAGGCACAGAGATGTCCCTGCCAGATGCTGAATTTGGACAGTTTTCCTCCCACCCTATCACACTGCCTCCCCCAGGAACCACCTAGATGAATGTCACCCCATCTGATGGCTCCTTTGTTCTTGTCCCCCTGGAACTTATTTGCTACAAGGGTTTGCCCATTCTCCCAGGTTGCTCTGAATGTGTTGTGTGGGTTCTCAGCAAAGTTCTACTCCTCTTTGTGAAAAAACAAACAAACAAACAAACAAACAAAAACATTATGAGACATAATGGAAGTGTGTCTCAAAAATAAATAAATACACAAATTTTGTTGAAACTCTGTTCTAAATATGGAATAGACAAAGGTTAAAAGAAACTAAAAATTCCAAGGACAGTGACAGGTAAGGATTATAGTAGAGATGTCCTCTTTCCTCTGTAAGGATTTTCATGATCATTGAATTATTTTATTCAACGTTCTTTTCTGACTCCAGCTGCTCCTATTTCCCCTGAGTTCTTCTTCTCTATTTGGTTAATAATGATATATTTGCATATGTAACAAATTTATATGAAAATTTTCAATTAACACTTTTTAATATAGACATGAATTAAGGCTAAGAACATGATAGAGAAATTGCTGCAACTTTTAACTTATGTAAAATACTTCATTTTTTTAAAATTTGATTTTGAGGACTATTTAATCCAAATGTACATCCAGTCAGCTAGCATACATACTAACATTCTATGATCTCTAGACACCTGTTCTCAATTTTAAATAAGAAAAAATCCTTACCACTAAAAAGTAATTATAAGCCATCTTATCTAAAGCAAATTTTTGAATAATTGTGCAATTATCCAAACATGTGTAAGCCTGAAATTAGATTAAACCTACCATTTTCAAAGAGGACCTAAGGTACTTTTTAGTATTTCTTAGTATCCCTCACTGTTATGTTTAAAATTTGTTTTATCAATTTAAAGTATTTAGTACTTGTCTTAGCCCATTTCTGCTGCTATTAAAAAAGTACCTTAGACTGGGTCATTTATAAACAATAGAAATTTACTTTTCAGTGTTCTCAAGGGTGGGAAGTCAAAAATCATGGGGCCAATAGACCTGGTGTTAGTTCAGGTTGCATTCTTGTGGTGTCCTCACATGGTGGAAAAGGTGGGAAAAGCTAATAGACTCCCTCCCAGCCCTTTTATGAGGCTTGTAAATCCATTCATGAAAGCAAAGGCCTCATTACCTAATTTCCTCCCCAAAACCCCACCTCTTACCATGATCACATTGAGGATTAAGTTTTAACTTACAAGTTTTGGAGAGAGATATATATTCAAACCATTGCAGTAGTGGATAAGAATCAGGATGTAAAATTGTTTGGAATACATAAGAAAATGTTTCTAAAAGATTTATGTAGATGCCCTCATTAGAATTAGATTACTGGCTATTTACAATGGCACCTTCGGTTGTCAGTTCAGTATTGCTCCTTGTTCAGTATTTCTGAGAGTCAGCCCTCTAATCTTGATTTTCATCCATCCTGTTGGTGTTGCTTGTCTATCCTGATCAATCACTTAGTACAGACTAAATAATATGAAAGTTTGACAATAAGTTTGTGAACTCATCCTAGAAAAAGTGCTACATAGCATATCACTATGGTCACCATCAAAGTACACCTCTGGGAAAGCTACCTATCAACACCAGTACCTAGTCCACTCTTCAAAGCAATTTTGGAACTTTTTTCCTGGAATGACCCTCAGAACTATCATTGTATTACTCTTGATGTCCTGAAAGTCATTAAAATGCCTTTCTTTCAATATTTTCTTTGCCTTTGTCAAAAAGTAATCAGGGGCCAGATCAGGTGAGTAGGGAGGGTTTCCAATACAGTTATTTGTTTACTTGCTAAGAACTTCATCATAGATAGTGCTGTGTGAGCTGGTCCATTGTCATGATGCAAGAACCATGAGTTATTGGCAAAAAGGTCAGGTTGTTTTCCTCTAACTTTTTCACACAACCTTGTCAGCACTCTCAAACAGTAAATTTGGCTGACTGTCCAATTGGCACAAATTCATAATGAACAATCCCACTGACATTAAAAAGGTTAGCAGCATCATTTTGACTCTTGATTTGCACTGATGGAACATTTTTGGTTTGGGAGAATTGGTTGACTTCCATTTTGCAATTTGATGCTTTGTTTCAGGGACATATTGGTACACCTGTTTCATCACCCGTGATGACACAGCCTAAAACATCATCTTGCATCTCCAAAAGGACTTCAACTCTCCTTTGCTTTTGTTCATTGGTGAGCTCCTTTGGGATAATTCTTGCACACACCCTTTTTATGCCAAGATTTTCATTTAAGATATTCTTAGCTGTTTCTTTACAAGTATTTTCTTGGTCTGCTATGTTTCTTACCGTCATCCAACAATTTTGATGCACAATTTGATGAATTTTTGCAATGTTTTCATCAGTTCTATTTGTTACTGGCCACTCTGATCTTTCTTCACCAGTGTTGCTTTCTCTCACCTCAGAAAAACATTTAATTCATTTGTTCACTGTCATTTTCATCAAGGTCATATCCCCATAAACTTGGACTAACATGTCCCTGATTTCACTTCTACTTTTGCCAAATTTAACAAAAAATTTCATGTTTGTTCATTGCTCTAATTCAAGCTTCAATATTCTCGCAATGGCACACAAAATCACACAGCAATGGTAATGAACACCACTCAGCAAGACACTACCACACATTGGCATGAACATGCCTGTGAAACTTTTGCACAAGGCTGCCAACCTAAGTACATGGTGGCAAATTCATGAGCTTGATTGTCAGGTGTTGTAAATGTTTACCTTTAGTTCCAACAACAAAAATAAGCCAAATGGGGAACATATCATTGTAGCAGAATCTCATCCCAGATTTCAGGGTCAGTGTCTAGTGCTTTGCGTTCATTGCCACTCACAAGAAGAGCACACTGCCATGTGGAGCAGGGACAATAAGCAGGAGCTGTCTGCGATGATTTCACAGTGATGCAGGCAAAATGAGAAGTAGGTGTCTCCAAAAATTAATCTGAAATGACAAAAAGGAACTTAATTTTTTCTCTCTGATAATTTTCAAGCAGGAAGTGAAAGGTGGGGGTGTAGGTGTTTTTGAGTAAAGTAAGCTTGAACTAATGAGGCTGCAGCAAACACATGAGAATTCTGGCAAACATTTATTTTTGATCACTTGAGAAATGTAAAAGTTCTCTTTAAAACAGGATCAAGAAGAGTAAAGTTGAATTCGTCAGTAATTAATAAATTAATAAGAAGAGTGGGAAATTAATCAAAAAGTTGCCAGACTGGACATAAATATTCTATGCTTTAAACTCCTGTTTTAATTTGTGTGTATCTTTAAATGTATGATGAAATATCTATTTTGATAATTTGATTATTTGTTGTATTTTAATAACCAATAAATAAAGACTTATGAGTGTTAGTCTCTAAACACAATTTAGAAAAAAAAGGGTAAGGTGAATGATCCATGTGTTTTTAGCTAAATATCAACCTGGGTCAGATCCATGTCAGAGGAGACTCAGCTATAAAACAAATAATTAATTATAAAGAAGAGAGTCAATAAGTGAAAACTAGTTCATACATCATAAGTTCAAGGAACAATGATAATAAAAAAGATAATACTGCAGTTGACATTAATCCCGAAAGGATCCTTAGTAATAAATCACAGACATAAAGATTGTTATAGCACTTTCAATAAATAGGTAAACTACTACTATGCATCTGTGTAGTGTTTGAAATTTAATGATAAACCATAAACAGCTATGACAAGGAGATTTGTTGCAACCCTCAAATTTAAGTCAGCAAAGCCTCAAAATAACATCCCTCTCATGGGAAGATTGATTAGCTACTATCAAATGAAGAGTGTGTTAGTCAAAAAGATCTTGGTAAAAGACTGTACACTGAAATAAGAGAAACAAGCAGGGAGAAATTTGATGCTATATATCCAAGCACTGAATATGTGCAAAAATGCAAAGCCAAAAAATAATCAGAAATTCAAAGACGAGATGAGAGAGGGAAACTGAGAGAGAGAGAGAAGCATGAGAAACATCTCTGGGCTCTTCTTCCAGAAAAGCTCTCTTAAATTTGTGCTTGAAAATGGCAAATTGGGGGGAGGATCAGTGGAATGAAGGTGTATTGGGGGTAGGATGGGCGAAGGGAGGGTGATTGGTGGGATCACACCTACGGTGCATCTTACAAGGGTACATGTGAAACTTACTAAATGTAGAATATAAATGTCTTAACACAATAACTAAGAATATGCCAGTAAGGCTATGTTAACCAGTGTGATGAAAATTTGTCAAATGGTATATAAAACCAGTGTATGGTGAAAAAAATAAAATAAAATAAAAATGAAATGAAAAAAAAGAAAATGGCAAAATGAATTTATAAGATATTATTACTTGAAAGATCAGCCTCACTCAATACATACACTTTGCTCCATCCTTTAATAAATCACAGAAAATGTACACATGTTCTAACTAATGAAAGCTACAGAAATCCTTTCGGTTATCAAGTAAAATTTTAAAAAAAAATCACCAACCATCTTGATGTTTCCCATATTTCTGGATCAAAAATGAAAAACATATTTCTTATTAAATTTTTATTTCAGCTTTGTGGAAGACAGGGATGTAGTTATTAATTGAGAGAGATCAGATGAGTAGAGAATAAATTCTCAAAAGACATTTTGTGGTCTGACTCTTCCAATCTTGATGGTTCTTCCTTTTTGTTTCACAAGAATCCTGCCAACATAGGATCACATAAATAGTCATTTTTGAAAAGTTAAAATCATGATGCAGTGGCATGTTTAACATATAGAAACTGAGAAGTTGGACAATTTGAAACCCTGGCCTCAGGCTGAGCTACAATGAAATCTGCCAACCTGGAATCCATTGGTCAACCATCAGAGGGTTGTCCATAGATGCCCTGAAGTGAAGTTTTGCTGAGTCTCATCTGAATTCTTTTTAATGGATCAGGTCAGTCCCTTGCTCCTGAAAAAAGAGAAAGTGTGACCTTGATTTTCAGAAGGAGGACATGGAGGACGATGGTATAGAAGATTAAGTTTTTCATGCTGGTGTGTGAATGTCACTGGGCAGTGATACAAACTCATTTTCATAATAAGCTTAATTTCCTATAAACTGTAGGCCAGAAATAAAGAGGGCTATCTGAATATCGATGGCCTTTCCTTTCCTTAGGTAACAAAAGTTAACAGAAGAGAGAAATCAATAGGAGGACAGAATATTCAATGTATAGATAAAGAGAACATTTAGGTAAAGGGAAAGTGAGAATGGGAGTTTTTCCAGACTATCAGGCTCATGATAAATGCACAGAAGCTCAGTTTAGTCAAGGTGAAAGTTTTAACAATAAGCTCTGTTCATAGGCCCTTAGTCATGGCCCTGGATAATACAGAGCTGAGTGCCTTCCACAAAAAGGCAGGCTGTTCTCACTCCGTGAATAGAGCAGAAGACTTAAAAATTGAGAGACAAAATTGATGAGTGTTTAAGTGCTTCTTTTTAAGCGCTCTTAGTTCTCATTTTCCCTGTGAGAAGGATCAGCTCTAAGGCAGACATTAATGGAGACAGATCATCCAACCAATTCAATTACCAAACATTAGAAAGGTCAAAAAATTGAAAATGCCTGCTTTTTGGGTAAGTGGGTGAAGAATCAAGAACATTATTCTGCAATGTGAAAAGGAAGAAGCAGACAAACAACTGTAAGAGAGAGAATCCAGGAAGAATCCCCTAGGTCATTCTGGAGCACAGTGGGCACTGTCTGGTATCTCCATGTGAGCTCAGATTGATGGACTGTCTCTGAATGTATTCCCAGCTCTGCAGGAGAGAGGGTTTTCTTAACCACAATAATTCAGTATCTCCACCAATGAACCAGGCCTGGTTATAGGTGTTAAAATATGTTAAAGTGGAGGGTAGGCCTAAAGAATCCCTGAATGGAGAAAGCCAGTGAGGCCCCATAATGACTTTACCTCTTCTTGATTTGCAAATATAAGGAAAACTTAACTTGAGCCTATTTCTTGGAAATGCTCATGCTAAAGAAAACAGAACTTAAGGTCAATCAATCAAAAGTGACTAATGAGGTCATAAAAAAAATTATAGTGACTTTCTAGCAGGATAGAACAAATAAGGCAACTTTATCACTGTATGAGATCAAATACTTTCTTTTTATTACTTCCACATTCACTCTATAAAGTCTGCACCTTACACTTCAGCAGAGCACTTGGACCACTCTTAGCTGGATCTGCCTGATTCATGAATTATTGTTTATTCAAATAAACTGTTTAGATATTTTTCGGTGCTTCAGATTACCTTTTAACATGTGAAAGATATTTCATTTAAGTCCTGAGGTCCTCTATAGCAGAAATCACCACACATATGTAAATGAGCCCAAGATGGAAAAGCAGCTTATAGACCTATAGTCCTGGCTGCTCGACACAGTTGGCAAATCTCATGATCCCTCTCTTTCCCTTCATTTTCTTCATTTAGAACTGAAACATGTGCTGTCTTGTTCTTAGATCTTTCCCAGGGAATCTATTCCACTAATTGGTGCTCATTAATTGCTTGTTAATTGATTAAAGCTTTATTTGAAAGGGGCATGCAGCGACACATCTCTTGGTTGGAAAGGCATGATTGGCATCTAGATGTCCATAACACCGAATGTAATAAATATGTGTTTCCCCAGACCACAGTAATGTCTCCCCAGCTTGGTCTTCCTCACAGTGCTCTGCCTGACTTAGGAAGTGCTCTGGACACATCACGTACGTTCTCTTTACCAGGGTTCTTCTGATCGAGAGACATCTTCCTCTTTTGAGGCTCTTGGCAACAGCAAGATAGACTTCCATGTCACTGGTTGATTCATGCCAGCACTTCTTCTTTTTCTCTTTTTATACTGTTTTAAGAGGAATATTTATTCTTTAGTTATTTCCTCCCCCTAATTTCTTTTTCTTTTTTTAATCTGTTAAATTTATAGAGCATAGGGGTAATTCTATTGCATGCGTATATTGTATGATTGGCTATTAGAACCCTTCTCTTTAATACCTGGAGGTAACGTTAGGAGCCCTTGGCTCACAAGGTTGCTGTCCCTCGAGGTGACTGGTTTTATTCTGATCCTATTTCCCCATCATTTCTGTTTACTTTCATTTCTTTGCTCTGTATTCTTGAAAAAGTAGAGCAAAAACAATTCATCTTTTCTAGGCTGCCGATCAGATTGCTAGGGAGAGAAAGCCAGGACCAAGGATGACTGGAGAAGGACACATCTGTTTACACTAAAAACCTTCTTTCCTGCTAGGCTTAAGGGAGAGAAGGCAATGCCTCCTACATGCCCAGAACCGCTCCTCCACCTATCCCCCTGGGTGGAGGTAGGATTCAAGACAGTATAACAGATCTTCCAAAGGTACAACTCCACACACCTGCTTTTTCTTCATTCTGCCAAGCTGTATAAATGATCTAGCTGACAACTCAAAGTAGCGGAATAGGTGTGCATGTTTTATACTATCTAGCTTTGGAAATGTTCAGCTATTGTATGTCTTGGTTAAAACGCATTTTATCATCCCACTACATGAGCAAGGCTAATACTGCTACATTATCTGATATTCCTCATTGTATCTACATTAAGGATCTCACTGAGTAAGATGTGTATTACATTAAACATGATGAGAACCCTTGGGAGACATTTCTTTCTAGTATTATTATTAGAATAACTATTTTTCTGTCTGATTTTATCTTGACACTGAATTGTATAACCCATCTTATTTTTCTTTCTGTGTAAAATTTAGAGCCTAATTTATATCTTGCTGATAGCAAGCATACAGGACTCTATGTGGTACATTTTTGTATAACCTCATTACCTAGCATGTCTCTTTTAATACCTGTCTTATTTTGATTTTTCTATTTGAGTTCTGAAAGACAATATAACTTATTATTCAGAGCTAAATCTTTGGAGTAGGACACATATGGCTTTATATGTAGTATTCTAGCTTCACCGTTGCTGTCTGATCTTTTCATTTCCTCTCTCAGCCTCATTTTCCTTATCTTCCACATTATTATAAAAATAGGGCCTTCTCCTGAGGATTACTATGAGAGGATTGCATACGCAGCATGTGGCACAGTGACAAGCATATAGAGATTGTTTAAGAACTAGAAGCTACCATTGTTATTATATATATTTATTTTAGTTTTCTATTCATCACAAATTTGAAAGTTTCCCTGAATTCTTTCTAGCAGTAAGTGCAGAGTGAATCAGTAAGGAAAAAATAAAACATTTCCATCTGCATAGCACTTATATTGTGCAGATTACTTTAATACTTTACTTCTTCTTATTGACAGAAAAATTATTCTCTCTCATTTCTAGACATGGAAGCTCACTCAGAGAGGTTAAGTGGTTTTCCCAGGATCACACAACTTGGCAGCAAGATGTAGGTCCATGTCCTCTGGTTCTAGGTCCTGTGAGCATATCACTAGGTCACTGTGATTCCGATTGCTCAAATTCCTTATTTCAGTCTTCTGCAGCTGCATGAATCAAAGTTTTAGTAACAATCACTGATTTTAGCAATACAAGCACCATGACTGTCAATCATTTCCTATCAAACACTATGCAGCATCAGAATCTCAAAGTAGACTGAGAAAATCTTGCTGAAATGTATTTTTTTAAGTCACATCTTTTATATAACAAATGCCACATTTCTCCTTTCCCAAGCACAAACCTCACCATTCCTGCTTCCCCCCCCCCTTTTTTTTCCCTTTTTTTTTCCCTTCCCACAGCTAGATAACAAGTCAGCCCAACCTTCCCCTTGTCTGTGTGTATCGCATCCCCCCTCCCATCAATCTTTATTTAACTGCCTCCCAATTGTCTCCTTTGCCCTTCATCCCTTACATCTGAAACTTTCTAACAGCCTTCTGTGTGATCTTCCTTCTACTCTTTCATGGGCCCAGCAAACCTATCCTGCATGTCATAGCCAAATGCAAGATAGGATGCATTTTTATTTTTCTTTCTTAATGTTTCATTCATCATGTAGCCTTTATGGTTCTCCGTTACCTTCTCTTTTAGTTTTAAACCTTTTCAATCTGTCTTTAAACCTATGTGATATACTTTCTTAGCATTGACAATAGTAAATATTTTCTGATCCTTCTGCTTCCTGAAACAGGAACAGTGAAGAAATTCCCCTCACTGCTTTGTATTCTGACTAACAGCAAGACCTTCCTGTCGTTTCATCATCTGTAATAAGACCCACCTCTGTTTCTCCTCAATGATTGTAGATTCTTCTCTCATCTTGGAGACATATCTGATCAGTGAAAATTCTTCCTAGTGCAAAAGTTGGAATAACATCTCCTTAATTGTCTGCTACATTTTATCTTTCACACCATTAAAACCCATCTTCTACTCCTACCAAACAGGAAGCCTCCACTTTAGACAAGACTTCTTTCTTTCTGACTAAAACCCCATTGTCTTTGCCCCCCTTATTCACCTTTATGCATGTGGTCCTCAACCCTTTGTTGAAATCCTGGCCCTCCTCCTCCATGTCTGTGAAAATCATTCTTATTCTGCACCATCCTTCACATCCTAGCTCAAACTTCACCTCTTTCATGAAATCTTTCCCACCACATTATCTTCTTTTGATGATATCCCCTCTAAATTCCTGCAGTTCTATGGTTCATATCTCCCTGTCTGTCAAGTTATTATAAATGTGCTGGTGTGCTGAGGTATGCATTTCATCAAATTTTTGAGTTGTTTGTCTCATCCTATTTTTTGTCTTCTTTTGTGCTTTCTTCTCCGTCTCTCAAGTTTTCATTTGGGACAAGCATAGGAATTGGCAGCTATTCAGTATGCAATAGATATTTGCAGTTAATTATCATTTGGGATTTTCTTGGGAAAAACAAAATCTGACAGTCTCTCTATTATTTAGCTAATGAAATTAAAATAATGGAGAATCAGATAATACTGCTGGTCACATGGCTTTAAAGGTTTGTTTTTGGAAAGATATATGGAGAACACTTAGAGATCTGAAATATAGAACATTAAAAAATGCATCTGTAAAGAGGAATAATGATGGATCAGTTGCTTCGAATGACACAAGCTATAGACACCTCTGCTGGAGAGATGTCTCAGTGTGTTCCAACCAGTCTTGTGTACTTGACCCTTATTTAAGGACATATTCTTTTCTAATAATGTCTTTGATTCCATTTTTTTATTAGGGGAAATATAGCATAAATCTTTTTAAATGCTCTCAGCCATTTAAATCCCTCTTTCTGGGAAATTTCACATATCCTGCCTCAAGATGTTTTGTGAAAATGTAATAAATGCATATTCTGTATCAGTCTATAATTTTTCATTCTTTTTCTACAAATGCGGCTATCCCATACATACAACTCTGTAACCTAATCATCTAATTAATAATATTTCTTAGAGATCTTTACACATGAGTACACAAAGAGCTTTCTTGTTCATTTTTAACAGATGGATAATATTCCATTTTGGTTGTTTAAAATCTTTTCCTATATAGACCACTGTCTCAAAGAATAGCCTTATAAATGTGCCATTTTATACACAAGGATGAGCATATACATAGGATACATTTTTAGAAGCAGAATTAGTAGGTCAAAGCATATGTGCATTTATAATTTTGGCAGAATTTGCCGAGTAGTTTTCTAAGAGTTGGTTCCAGTTCCTGTGCTTTCCACAGCCTTGTCCATGCTGGTCCTTTCTGATCCTCTAAGTAAAAAAAAAAAAAAAAAATCTGAGTTTAGTTTTAGCTGGTATTTTCCTTATTACAAAGGAGTTTTTAGCATCTTTGTATACATTTAAAGCCATCTTTGTATACATTTAATTCTATTTCTCTATAGTGTCAATTTTTTTGTCATTTTTGTAACTGAGTTATTCTTCTTAATTGTTAAAGCTTTTAATATATTAAAGAAATTATCCTTTTTCTGTGAAATGAGTTAGAAGCAATTTTTTTGTTTCCTTTGTCTTCTGACTTTACCTGTTTTGTTTTCTTTCTCCTTTCTTTTTATTTTGGCCATGAAGAATATTTGTATTTTTATGCAGTCACACTTACCGATCTCTTTTTTTTTTTTTTTTTTTAATGGCTCAGAGACCTGTGATTATCTTAGGCAATTTAGGCTGCTGTAACAAAATACCATGAACTGGGTGGCTTATAAACAACAGAGATTTATTCATGATGGTTCTTAAGGCTGAGAAGGGCAAGGTCAAGGCACTAGCACATTCAGTGTCTAGTGAGAATCTACTTCCTAGTTCACTAATGGCCAGCATCATCCTGCATCCTCACTCGCATGGCAGAAGGCACAAGGAGCTTTTTGGATTCTTTATTATGAAGGCACTAATCTCATTCATTAGGGCTTTGACCTTATTTCCTAATCACTTCCCAAAGGCCCCTCCTCCAAATCCTATCACACTGGGGGTTAGGTGTCAACATGTGCATTGGGGGGGAGGGCATGAGCTGGCATAAACATTCCATCCATAGCATCATTGATTATCCAGTTTTCAATTGCCTTTCTTGCAACTACACAGGATCAGGAAAGATAAAATCTTTAAGTAAAAACCATGAAAAACAAACTCATAAAGTTCAAGGTGATGTAAAAAAAAAAAAAAAAAAAAGTGATAGAAATTTTTTTAAATGCAAACATGGTGAGTAATTTTTCTTACTTTATCTGTTGGTGATGCATTGGGTGCAGATGCCTTCTCTAAATTCATTTTTGGCAATTCATCACTTGCCAACAAGAAAGGAAGGAAGAAAGTAAGAGAAGCAAGAAAGAATGAGAATGGAAGAAAGAGAAAAAAAGAAAAGCAAGCAATCATTCCTTCCACTCTGAAGGTGTGGTGTGAACAAATAAATCAGTCAGATTGGGGGAGGGGGGAAGCGTGCCAGGATTTATGGCCAAGGCTCTCCTCACCTAGGCAACAGTTGGTAGGCAGCATTTGTGGCAGTGGCTAA
Organism: Loris lydekkerianus; assembly: GCA_963574355.1. Lineage (NCBI taxonomy): Eukaryota > Metazoa > Chordata > Mammalia > Primates > Lorisidae > Loris > Loris lydekkerianus. The sequence goes on along the minus strand of CAUYPK010026314.1, from coordinate 32,268 downwards.
AAGCTGTTCCAGGCCTTGGCTGGGACAGTATCTGCTGAATAACTAGGCCAGTCCTGGAGCCAAGATCCACAGCTCAGCTGCTGTTGCTACTGCGGAAGAAGGCTCAAAGATCACTTTTGCTGAGTCAAATCTCTCTTTGGGGATTTAGAAAACAAATGAGGCTCTGAAAAGTAGAAATTCTTCTGGGCAATTTTTTGAGAAACAATGCAATTGGTCTTTTGTTATTTTGTTCTTCTATAATTCAGTCAAAGGTAGAGACCCCCTACCTTCATAATAGATACACAATTAACTCACCCTGGAAGCAACTTCCCTGGTGTGGGGCAAAAACAATGGCACTAGAAAATGAAAAAAGGACAAAAAAAAAAAAAAAAAACAAAAAGAAAGAAAGAAACAAAGAAAGAAAAGTAAGGAGGAAAAAGAATACATATAGACATACATTTCAAAATGAAAGACAGATGCACATAGTTTTCCATGCCAGCTAGTCTGTGTGTATAAATGGGAGGAGCACAAGGTAAACTACCAAGAAGATGACTCATCTGGGCAAGAATAAGGAAAGAGATCAAGTGTTCCTGAATTATTAGTAACTTGAAATTACACCCTTATGCAGAGCAGCTTCAAAGCAGCTTTCTCCAAGTTTTGACCTCTGGTGAATGTGTGACCCAGCAATGACTTTAGGTAACAAGATGCAGGATATTCCAGGGGATGTTTAATATGTCTAGTCCACATACGTTTGTTTTGTTTTTTTTTTTTAAGATGTAGAAAATAACCATTTCATAAGGCACTTTAACTAAATTAAGGATATTCAAAAGAGATTCTCACTGTCATCTTGTCACTACTGAGCAAATATTTCCTGACTACCTACCATGTGTATACCTACTACATACACCATGCCAGGCTGTTGGTGAGGATACAGAGAGGTGTAAGTAGTGGTCAGCCCTTTCCAGATACTCAAAGTCTAAAAAGGCACATGTAAGGCACAAATGTGGAGGGGGGGAGGAGAAGGAAGAAACAATATGGGATATTAAACTTCTAGTCTTACCACCCAGAAATGATACTACTGCACCTTAATAAAAACAATACAAACTTCATTGAACTCAAGGTCAGGGCCAAAGCTAAGGCATATATACAGGCACCATCTGAGACACTACATCTGTCTTGCTCCCGGATGTGTAAATAGCAGTTGTTTACAATGAATTCTGTTCACAAAAAGTCCATTATTTTCTTCTCCTACCCATAAAGTCATGATGACTTTACAACCTAAAAAAATTGCCTTTTATTTTGTTTCCAAGGGAAGCTCTTTTCTGATCATGTCACACTAGTGGGTACTAAGCATGAACTGGTACTTCAGAGTACTTTCTGCTTATTGTTGTAAACAGCACCTCAGGCCTTTGTTACTCCATGTCTTCTATTTTCTTATAGTTTCATGTGCCTCATCTCTGCTATTTATTGCCTTTTACCTATGATTCCCTTTGGTGTTCCCACAACTCTACTACCTGCTAACTTCTCCCATATCACACTTCTTAAGAAGGATTGGCTCAGCCACTTATAGTATGGTAGAGAAGAGATAGTTTAGTGTGTGTTGAGGGCCACTGGCCAAAATATGCCTTGCTGGCTCAGGGGCTTCCTTGGCCAAATCATATAATCACCTATGAGTATCAGCATGTGCAGAAGAAGCCACTAGAGGCAGTTTTCCAAAATAGAGCATGATAGACATTCACACATCACGGGGTCTTTCTTGGTACTTTCTCTAAGAAACAACCTACTTTACTATTTAATCAAGTGACTGTATGTGCTCTAACTCCGATTAGAGACCTTTATTCCATGTAATACCACTTCCTTGGAATAAAATGCTGTTTCGACTGAATTGTAGAATGATAGCACTAAAGGAGACCCACAAAATTCAATTCTTCCACTTGTACAAATGAGTTGCTGGACCCTTAGAAGGACAAAGTGAACTTATTTAACTCACACTGGAAATTAAATGAGAATCTGTGGACTCCTGTTATGATGCCTTTTCTACTTCACACTCTTGATTGTGCATGCTCTTAATCCTATCAATTACAATTAAGTGCATTGTATTTAATATAATATCATTGCAGACATTTACAAAACCACTTCATCTCCAACACCCATCCACTGAATGAATGGATAAGCAAAATGTGCTATGGAATAAGCAAAAAGTATTACCATGGAATACTTTAAATAAAAAAAGGAATGGAATATGGATACATTCAATGACATAGCTGAGCCTCAAAATCATTATGCTAATTGAAAGAAGCTAGACACAAAAAAATTATATGCTATATGAGTCCAGTTCTATAAAATGTCCAGGAAGTGCAAATCTATAAAGTCAGGAGCTAGATTGCTGATTGCCTGGGACTGGTGGCAAAAAGGAGAAGTGACAGTAAATGAACACCAGGGATCTCCTGGGCATGATGGCAATGTTAGAAAATTGGATATAGTGACACTTCTACAACTTTTTAAATTTATTAAAAATTATTGAATTGTATACTTAAAATGAGCGAATTTTATGGTAGGTAAATTACACCTTGACAAAGCTGCTAGAACAACAAAAATAAATAAAGTAAAACTTTATTTATAATATTTTTACACTAAGCTTTCTAAAATTTTTTCTAGTTTCATTTGGTCAGTCAATTATAACAAAACAATTTACTTAATAAAAATTTATTCAGAACACAACATGCCAACACAAGGAAAATAATTTCTCAGTGGCAACATTCAGATGTTGCTGAATGTCTGCTAGGGGAGCAAATCACCCTCGTTTGAGAACCACTTGTTTAAACAGCTTTAATGATAGGAGTGTCTAGGAATCAGGAAAAGACTGAGGCAATATTCCGAATCATACTGAGAGCACTTTTACTCATGGAATTACATAACGTATCTATGGCCTGTTGGTTCAACTGATTAGAAACGAAACCAAGTTTTATAGGCTTTTCCTTTAAGATAACCCACCACTCTGCTGAATACACCAGATACATAATTTACATCTAATTCTTGCAACAATTTTATATATCCAATTTATGGTTCTCAGCCATAATATATGGCTGACAACTTTTCAGTTTGCCATGAACCATAAACAAAGACTTCAAGTGACAGGGGCCTGGACTCACTTATCCGTCTGGTTAAGAAACCACCCTATTTGGATGTGGTTAATTCAGTTACCTACTGATCCTGGGGACATCGGGGAAAAAAAAATCCACCATAAGCAAATTATGACAAACACATTGAGACCATGGGAAATAAGCAAGAAGTAGAAAACACTTATTACATACATGTGGGGAAAAATATACACGATAAATCATTACTGGTTAAAGTACATGACTACATGTAAATTTAGATCTTGGTATTGAAACAGGTCTCTTTGCAATTTGACAAAGGCAGTTTACACTTCCCTAAAACTAAAGTGAGTCTCAGAGCTTTGAAAGATATGAAGCTAAAACAAAATACTTGTGATGAATCAAAAGAGAAAAGTATAACTTTGAATTCAATAAAAATAAGGCTTTTTATCTTCTTTTAAATGAATGTCATTTTCTTTAGCCTTGAATCTGGCATTCTATACACCTGGCATCTGGTATCCCCTGGATTGGAAAAAGAAGCAGCTCTTCTGTAGACAGGATTGTTCCTATGCATTACCACAAGCTACTAAAAGCTCCTTAAATTAGTGAAAATATCCATTTACTTTGGAGGTAACTTTAATTTGGAAAACTCGCCTATAATCTTCAAGAATGGTACTAAACTATCTATCTAAACTGTTTCTAATTTATATTTAATCACTAGTATTTAATGCATGCATTTACCACCAGGAAGGTTTACCTAATTCCTCCATCTATCCATTATCCACTATTTAACTTCAAGACCTCTCTAAAAGTACATTGACTTAAAAAACCCAGCCCCTATCACAGCCACTACTGACACTCGGCTCTGAACATAGTAAACACTCAAAACTGTTTCTAGAATAAATGAGGCATAGAGAGAAATTTAATAGATTTGTTTCTTTGAATTTCTTCAACGATAACTTTCTATACCAAATAATAGATCTTAAAGCTTTTATGCTAAGCCAGGGTTTCTCCATCTCTGCACTACTGACAATTTAGTCCAGATAATTCTTTGCCATGAGAGACCATCTTGTGCATAATAGAATGTTTAGCAACATCATGGGCTCTACCTACCAGACACCAGTCATATCCACTGCCCTAAAGGAAGGTGTGACAGCCAAAAAAGTTTTGGACGTTGCTGAATGTCTGCTGGGGGAGCAAGTCACCCCAATTTGAGAATCACTTGTTTAAACAGCTTGAATGATAGGAGTGTCTAGGAATCAGGAAAAGACTGGGGCAATATTCCGAATCATACTGAGAGCACTTTTACTCATGGAATTACATAATCTGTCTATGGCTAGTTGGTTGAACTGATTAAAAATTAAAATAAGTTTTACAGGCTTTTCCTTTAAGATGACCCCACCACTCTGCTGAATACACCAGATGCATTATTACATTTAATTCATTCAACAACTTTATGTACCCAATTTACAGATGAAGATGTAACGGGCAGAAATAAAGTCTACCAGAGATCATGTGGCTATAGATTGATTCAACAATTCTTCTCAACTAAGATACATGCTCTTGATCACTTTATTACCCTTTTAAAAACCAGTTAGATAGATTCTGTTACAGTCATAGACTACCCTTTATTCTAGATGCAATTCATTGGTCATAAGGGACCCTGAATAAGAGGATGGATGACTCAGTGCCAATACATTCCTATTACAGGAAAAACACTTCATTGGCTGTGATTTACTGAAGGTGAGTCATTCAGACATAACCATAAAGAAAGAACAAAATCTACATTTCACAGGGATGTGGAATGAATTTCTACAGTTATTCCATCCCAGACTACGCTCCAGGTTATGCAGGTTATGGACACTATCCAAAGAATAACATTGGGAGAGAATGGTAGAATAACCCTGGAGCTTTCTCCTCAAAAAGGTGAGATAGAATCAAAAGAAAAGAGAATGCTGTCATTTTTACGTTTGACACTCCTAGGCTGTGCTAAGGAAAACATTTCTGGCATATTTTTAGCCTTATTGTGGAAAGTGGACCCTGCTGGGTCACATGGACAGGCTTCCAATCCAATAAGAGTCATAAATGCAAAAGAAAAATAGCCTGGGAAAGTTTTCCCCTGCTCGTATGTAGCAGAGAATATAGCGCATTCCCCTGCCCAGCCTATAATTAAGATGAAAGGCATGTTCCCCTCCAATTTGCCATCCGGTGGCATGGTTAACATTCCAACCAGGCTGCAGTGGCCTGATTCGTCTAATGCAACACATTTTTTAAGGAAAGAATGAAAAAAAAAAAAAAAGTAAAGCACACATTTTACTCCTAAGTTTTTCATAGGATGAGCTATTTCAGTTTCAACTATTTTTAACTCAGTTAAAAGAAAACATTTCAAATTGACCATTTCTTACAGGAATTAAAATCTAAAGCTGCCTGTCTTCAAACTCTGCCTTGTTTGCTTAAGGTGCTGCCTGTTTTGTTGCTGGATTGACTATGACGGGTCAGCCTAAAAAGGTTTGGACAGTGTGGTATGTGCCCAGAAGGTCAGTATTTTCCTCAGCCTCTTGGGGTATCAAAACTTGGCCAAGAAACCTGTGAGAAGAAGGCTGTTTGTGAAAACTCTGATACTTTTAAATTCCACCCAGACCGAAAACAGCATGAGAACAGTCTTTTTTCACATAAATGCCACCCTTCCTACCTCTCCTTAAAACCCTTAAAGCCCAGGCAGTCAAATAATAATTAAACATATCTGGATTACAATTCTGGTCTTGATCTATATAGATAAACACATATATTTGTCAAAAATTTAAATAAATATTATACAATTATATATACATACACTCATAGAATTTGTATCAATTTATGCACATATTAACTTCTGGAATTTATACATATAGATGTGTTCTTATATATATATAAATTTATGAGTTCTTTTTTCTTTCAATCTTCCAGGAAAATCATTTGTGCACTGTCACTCATAGGGTAACATTTTTCAATAGAATTTATTTAATTTATAAACAAATATTATTTATAATTCTAGTATAATTATTTCTATTGCAGTGATATGGGATCTTTTAGAGAGCTCAGAAACATTTAGGTCTGACTACATGAAGCCTTGTCCACAGTAGCCACATTTCAACACCCAATAATTACAGGATAAACAAGGAAGCTTATTAGAAAATATGGGAAAGCTATTCATTTCTTACTGTGATCAGTACAACAGGACAAAGTTATTTGATGTGGCAGTTATTACATGTCAACTGATACTTACAAAAGGAAAGAACTAGTACCTTGCCTAGTGGTTGACATTAGCTCAGCATAGTACTGAGACAACAGAGGTGCTCAGACTAGCATGATAAGCAATAAGCAACAAAAAGACGTGTTCTGAAATCCAGAAAATCCCTTCTTCACATGGTACGCACTATTCCTCCTCCTGCCTCTACCACAAACCACTGGAAGAAAATTACTTTTTGTTTAGGCTCATTACTTCTAAAGTATGCAAAACTGTTAACTTACAACAGAACAACTGGTTTCACTGGCTCATATAGATAAGGTTCAAACTCAAAAAGATCCTTCTTAATTGAACAGTGTCTATGCTGGCCCTATTCCAGGAATAGCAAACTGTATTTGTGCAACTGGACTTGGCTGCTCTGTCCCATTGTTACCTCTGACTCCCTTGGAGTATTTGGCCAACCAACCACATTAAAAGTCCAATTGCTCCAGGAATGAGGAGAAAAACGGCAAAAGAAAGGACTCAACATTTCAGAGAATAGACCATCCTCAGATTGTTTCATCAGAAGCCAGATCATTCCCTTGGCAGGAATGTTAGAGAGGAGACCAGACCAATTGATGGTGGTTGTATGAGATAAGCTTTAAAATTTCTTCCAACCTTGTAATGTTATGAAATGGCCTTATTCCAAATGATCGTTCAACATTGGGAGAAAATTAAGGCTTCTGAATTAATTCAAAAGAAAATTCCAAAATGGTGCCTGGCTCAGTTGGATCTTACAAAAATAAAATAAAAGATGGAATCTGCCTTAAAATGTCATATGGCCAAATTATCATCATCATCGTCATAAAAGTGGAAGATCCTTCCTCTCTTTTTCATGTGGTTCTGTGAATTCAGTTTTCCACAGAGCAACCTAGCAGCTATGCATTATGGAAGCTAATATTATAACTAGTTTTCACTGCCCTTGAGATAAAAAAAATCACTAGACTAAGAAGGATATAGGACTTAGAGATGTTGAGTTTTAGAGGAGAAAATCCAAAAACAATAAGGAGCAAAAAATCCAAACAAAGATAATTGAGGGCTGACTTCTTTAGTAGAAAATGCCATTGAATTTTATTCTGATGCTAGATGCACACAGGCAAATTTTTCCAAATTATATACCACTATACTTGGAATATTATCTGTTTGAAGAAACAAGACATCAGAGTATTGGCAAAAAAAAGAAAGGAAGAGAGAGAGAGAGAGAGAGAGAGAGAGAGAGAAAGAAAGAAAAGAAAGAAAATACAAATAGGAACAACTGCTAGAAAGTGACAGTTAAAATGAGTGAATGCTTTTTGGTGTCTATTCAATTCATACTTGTTGCCCTTTTTAATCTCACAGGAATACAAGGATGACAAGCCAGAAGTACCAGAAGACACTGCCTTGATCATCACACTTTTGTGTCTAGCAGCGAGCGTGCACAACTCTTAGCACCAAGCCTAGGTGCGGCAAATCAGGTGTTACAAGGAACAGGAGACGTTTTTGTCTGGTGTTTGTCCTCAGAACAGATAGAAGATCCATTTGCCTGTGTGTATGATTTTCATATATATATGAAATTTTTCTTTCTTTTTTTTTTTTTTTTTTTTTGCGGTTTTTGACCGGGGGTGAGTTTGAACCTACCACCTCCGGCATATGGGGCCGGCGCCACAGGCACCCCCTATATATGAAATTTTAATGATGAAATATAATTAGGAAGGTTTCAGAAGAGATTTTTGATAAAACTAGGCACATTTGGAAAAGAAAGAGAATTCAGGTTACAAAAAAAGGTATAAAAAAAAAAACAAGGAGTTCAAGCAGCCGAAGGAGTTTTATGAACAAAGATGACTCTGACAGTTGAAGAAAGCAGATGATTCCAACTCAGAGAGGGAAGAAATGTGGGGGTGTGGCTGGAAGTAGGGTGGAGGGTGAGATTCCCCCAGGCCATGCCAACATGGGGTTGTTACCAGATATCTGTCCACAGAAGCTCCTTGCCAGGAAGGAGAATGCCCGTCAGAGGCTGGGAACTAGGAGGAAGGCGGAGAGCCTGAAAAGTAGGCCACACTATGAGTCAGGCTGGAGGGGCTGAGCAGGAAATCAGCCATGAAATGAGCAAAGGTGGGTGACCAGAGAGTCAGGGAGGAAACGCAGTGTTGATGCACTTACCCCAGGCCTGCCACAGATCCTCTGTGCTGCTGTGTTTCTACCAGTCGGGCCCTCGCAGATGCTCAGCTGGATGCATTTTATGTGATTTCATCAAATAGACACATGGCCAAAGTTATCTGATATGTTTCATATGCCATGCTCATTATTCATTGAACAAAAAGGTACTGAGTTCCCACTACATGCCAAGCACTGTGCTGGGTACTGAGGCCATCGACAGGAGAAGAACCTGGCTGAGATCCACTGAGTCATGACTGTGCATGTAAATCAGTCTGCAAACAGAAAGATATGGAGAAAACTGTGTTGTAAATATTTTTAAAGGTTGCTTTTTTAATTGCTCAGGAGCATAGTCAAAGAATTTAAGATATGAGTTTGACAGTGAACTTGGCAGCTTAGAAGTAGCAAAACTCAATGAAATGCAAAACATCACATGGTCTGCAGAAGCAGAGCGTGAGAAGCAGCGGGAGCAGAATCCTTCCTCCATTCTTTCAGGAGTAAAAATGGCTAGCTTTGTTTTTGTTTCTTGAGAGAGTTTAAGAAAAAAGAAAAAACCCTAACCTCAATCAGGACAAGCTGTAAAATGGCATCTTTTTAACTCAGTCATTTAGATAAAGACATACACAAAACAGTTTAGTTTTTGTTATTACTCACTTACAATGACAAACTTTATTTAAATGAAAAATCTTTTAAAGCACATCTCAGAGCTAAGCAGAGCGGAAGATTACGTACCCTCATTTTTGGCTCATCCATTGTCTTAAAGGCAGAGCAGTGTACAGGTCAAGAAGGCTGCCTGGATGCTCATCACTGCTTCAGTTCTTCCCCAGCTTTGGGACCTTGGGCAAGTGCCTTCAGTTCTTTGTAATTCCTTCATCCATAAAAAGTAAATTATAACAGGCTCACCCTCTTAGGGTTTTTGAGAGTACATGGGTTAATACATGTAAAGTGCTTAGGGTGCTCTTTGACATATATTCAGAGCTACTTCTATTTGTTGACGGCTCTGTGTGCTGGGAACAGAACTGGGTGCCCTGGAAGCATAACTATGAACAAGGAAGACACAGTCCCTGTCCAGAAGTTTACATTTTAGTGAAAGAGACAGACAAGTAGACAGATGAATAGTGATAGGCGATGATGATTGATAGAACAATAGGAAAGACGACAGAAGAGCAGGAAAGGGCTATAGAGTTATTGTGCTTAGTCAGGGAATATCTCTGAGGAGGTGGCGTTTACCTTGAGAACTGAAAGATGAGAAGACAGCGATGAGAACAGGGAAAGGAAGAATGTGTGCTCCAAAGACACGAGTGTGGCAAGTTCTGGGAACTGACAGAAGATTGAAGTGAAGGGCACATGTGGGTGAGAAGAAGACAGGGCTGTGAGCCCAGATCAGCCTAGCACTGGAGATAAGTTTGGAAACTTTGAAGCAGGATGTGCTCTAATGAAGGGTACACTAGAGTTCTAATCCTACAACACGGTTTAAAATCTTGTATCTTGTCACTCTGCCAGTCTGGCTGCTGCCACTGAGCCCAGGATCATCTCTTGCCTAGAAGACTTCAGGAGTGGTGCCCCTGCCTACTTGGCAGGGGGAGGAAGTCTCCACGCAAGATCTAAAACCCTCCAATGATTTCCTATCTTATAATGAAATACAAACTCCTTCCCAAGGTCTCTGAGGTCCTATGGAATCTGGCCATCATTTTCTTCTTCTAAATGTCCCTTTACAGTCTTCCTTGTTTTATGAAAGCTCAGCCACATTCTGTTATGTGAAAAATGCAAACTCACATCAAGTCTGCTATACTTTGCTGTACCTGCTGTCTGAAATATAATTCCCCCCAATACTTTGCAGGGCTTACCTGTTCTCATTCATGTGCATGGGAAGATGTAATCACCTGACTGCTGGGACCCAATGGGCCTCAAGCTGCAATCCTAGTCACTACCTATACTGTTCTTTGAAGTCTTTTCTTTATTGAACTTATAACTACCTAAGATCATCTTGTTTAGTTCATTATTTTTTGCTATTTTTCCTTTACTAGGTGCTATCTCTCTTGTAATCTTCAAGATAGACAGTACTTTTTGTATGAAATAGACCACTGTATTTCCACTATGTTGAAGAGTGCATGGCACAACATCAGGAGTGGTGCATGTGTGCTAAATGTCAGATGCAAGGTTCCAGGCCCAGCCTAATTCTGGTTGCATGAATTAAACACGTCACTTAACCTCTTAAGAGCTTGCTTTCTTCCATGTAAAACAGGAAAAATAGCAAATATCCTACCCATTGTGATGCATCAAATATCATGAGGATTAAATGAGGTAATACAGACTAAAGTGTTTTCTAAACTACAATGATGTACATACCACTTGAAAACTACATATTATGCTGAGAAAAAACTGCACCTTAATATTAGATTATAAATTAGGGAAACGTAATGATATTAGGATGAGTAGAATTAAGATTAATAAGAAGGCACAGAATTGCTATTCTTTTGGCCTTCATGTTAATAACACACAGAACTGGTTTACCGAACTGTGCAAACTCACTATGAAATGGTGATGTTTTCCACCAGTTGGTGAGTTGAGCTGTGCTGTGCTGAATCGCCCTCTGAATTGATTTCCTTAACTCCTCATCTTTTGCTCCTGTTGGCTGAAGAGCCCCTGGAGCATCAGCAAATTACAGCAATATCTGGGGAGGGACAGAACAAGTTCCATCATTTCCTAATAAGCCATGGAAGACTTCTATAGAGAAAAGATGGAACTTTTCTATACCTGAGAACAGGTAAGCCCTGCAAAATACTGGGGAGAATTATATATTTTAACTTCTTAGACTATGAGTACTCCCAGCTCCCATTATCAAGCCACAGTCTCCAGAAAACAGAAAAAGGGATTCAATTCCATTTTTTGAGTACATTCTATGTGCCATGCACTATAATAAATGATTTATGTAAGTTATATTATTTATTCCCTACATACCTAAAAGGTAGGTATTATTGCTTAAGGTCACATCATTTGTAAGGTGTACAGTCAGTCAAGTTATACAAAAAGGTTTCTCTTTATTGAAATTGGGAGGTATATGGGAGAATTTCAACAATATAAAACAGATAACATTATGTCATCGATAATCCCTATGCCAATATCCCTAATACAAATATGTCTAGATATCCTCAAACCACACATTTAAGTCTAGTGCTACTAAAATCATAATCTAATGGTGATTTACATAAGCTATAGATACATGGTCCCTAGTAGCTATACCAAGTATCTCCCTCTGGCACAATGGCACACCAACCACTCCAGTGCACCCCTCCAATAAATATAATAATTATTGATATACAAGCATGGGATAGTTCCTGTTTTTAAAAGCTCATAGTCTTATAGAATATTAAAAATGTAAGCTTATAAATATGATTAAAATATAAATGAAAAGGTGTATCTGGTAATGGGAACTGACAGTTTAGGCCAACTCTTACCATTGAAAGATAGTTTGGTTGGGTAAAAAAATTTTAGGTTAAAGGTTAATTCACATCAGCACTTCTGAAGATATTAGTTCACAACATTCTTTATTCTATACTTGCTACCCAGATATCTCCTATAAGTCTGTTGTCTTCTTTTTATACCTAAGCAGACATTCCTGGCTAGCTGCTTTAAGATCTTCTTTTTAATCTTTGATGCTCTGCAACTTTACTGAAGTGAGTCTTTTCATGGATTTCTTTTATTTACCCTGATTGCTATAAATTATGACTTTTTATCTGTGAATTCATGATTTTATCAGGGAAGAAAAATTATGTCATTCTTTTTCCTCTCTTCTCTCCTTCTGAGACTATGATTATATGCACATCTTCTCATTCCAGTCTTTATAACTCTTCATGATTCTTATGCTTCCATCTTTACATCTCTCTGAGTATCATTGTGAATAATGGCTGTCACATCTATTCTCTATTCTTTTCTATTCTGCTGTCCTAATTTTCTGTTTAATTCATCTATGAAATTTTTAATTATGCCAATGCTTTTTTTCTAAAAGCTACATTTTTTTTCAGATTTGTCTTCTGAATTGTTATAATCTTTCATTTTACACTTATTTCTATAACTCTTTTATTTCTTTAAAATTATTTTTGATTCTGCCTCTGAAATCTTCAATATCTAAATTATTTCACATCTAAATATACTAATTGTTTCTGATAATTCTCACAGTGACTTATTCCCTCATGTGTTTGGTTATTCTGAATTAGGGACTCATTTTATTTGGTTTTACTGTATAGTAATCAGGAGGACGAACTGAGGGAATGCATCCATTTTGGGAGTTTTCTGTCTTGGGAATCAGTATATGTTACTGACCTGGGACCAGGTTAACATCCTTTTAGAGTCTTTTAGAGTCGCAAATGTTCTCTCTTTCAACTTTTCCACTATGCTGCTAGCCCAAAGTTTAGTATTCCAACATCGGTATTTGCCCTCAAAATGAGCCCACTTTTTATTTGCTTGCTACTCACTATCTACCCTTTATTTGTTTGCTTGTTCATTAAGTTACTATTGGTGGGTATTGGGAGAAAATTATTCATGAGTCTGTCATATTGCTACCTGTCTTCTGAGTAAAGCCACTGATAGTTTTTGTGCTGAACAAGACTTTTTTGGAACACAGCAAATAACCTTGGAAGATAGAGGTGATTCTCTCCCTCTGTCACAAATAGCAGATATGTCTAGAATGATAAATATAATTTATCTGTCTAAAAAATTTGGTAATTCTTTTTTTTATTATTAAATCATAGATGTTTACATTAATGTGATCATGGGACACCATACACTGGTTTTATAGACCATTTGACACACTTTCATTACACTGGTTAACATAGCCTTCCTGGCATTTTCTTAGTTATTGTGTTAAGACATTTCCTTTCTACATTTACTAAGTTTCACATATACCCTTGTAAGATGCACCACAGGTGTAATCCCACCAATCACCCTCCCTCTTCCCACCTCCCCCCTCCCTCCCCTCCCTTTCCCCCTTCCCCTTATTCTTAGGTTATAACTGGGTTATAGCTTTCATGTGAAATCATAAATTAGTTTCATAGTAGGGCTGAGTACATTGGATACTTTTTCTTCCATTCTTGAGATACTTTACTAAGCAGAATATGTTCCAGCTCCATCCATGTAAACATGAAAGAGGTAAAGTCTCCATCTTTCTTTAAGGCTGCATAATATTCCATGGTGAACATATAACACAATTTACAAATCAATTCATAAATCGATGGGCACTTGGGCTTTTTTCATGACTTAGCAATTGTGAATTGGGCTGCAATAAACATTCTGGTGCAAATATCTTTGTTATAATGTGGTTTTTGGTCTTCTGGGTATACACCTAGTAGAGGAATTATAGGATTGAATGACAGGTCTATTTTTAGATCTCTAAGTGATCTCCAAACATCTTTCCAAAAGGAATGTATTAATTTGCATTCCCACCAGCAGTGCAAGAGTGTTCCCTTTTCTCTACATCCACACCAACATCTCTGGTCTTGGGATTTTGTGATATGGGCTAATCTTACTGGATGATATTAGATGATTAGATGATATTAGATGACATTAGATGATATCTCAAAGTAGTTTTGATTTGTATTTCTCTGATGATTAAAGATGATGAGCATTTTTTCATATGTCTGTAGGCCGTGTGCCTGTCTTCTTAGAGAAGTTTCTCTTTAAGTCCCTTGCCCAGCCTGCGATGGGATCACTTGTTCTTTTCTTGCTTATATATTTGAATTCTCTGTGGATTCTGGTTATTAAACCTTTGTCAGAGACATAACCTGCAAATATCTTCTCCCATTCTGTGGGCTGTCTGCTTGCTTTACTTACTGTGTTCTTGCTGTGCAAAAACTTTTTAGTTTGATCAAGGTTTTGACTATTTTAAATGTCATGATTGCTTGTTGGTTTTGGCAACAGTGCTTGTTTAATTGCAATGGCCAGTTACAGTGTAATGACTAGTTCTTCAGGAAAGTCACTAGAACTTTCCACTTCAATGCAACATGAAAAGAAAAGTTAATGTGTCCTCAATGGAAAGAGTATTGTCAAAATCTTAGCAACCCAAATGCCTTGTCTTTCCTGAAGTGGCTTGGAGGCAGAGATCCCACAAAGGTGACCTGCTGATTGAATGCAGAGTTAGGGTCCACGTGTGATAATGGGTCTGAGCCTGATTTAATTTTCTCCCAGTTTGTTTATTGTTACTTTATTTTTACTTGCTCATTCACTCTCTTGACATAACATCCACCCAATCATCTCCGTTGACTTCAGCACCTTCAATTCTTTCTCTTAAAGTTTGCTGAAGGGAGAGCACAGCAGGCATCTATTATGAAATTCATTGTATCCATTCGTTCATTCATTGGCTGTGGGATGCTTACCGCATGCTGAGCATCACGCAGTCATTAAGTACTGGGGAACAAGGCACAATCCTGCCCTTGAGGATTTTTTGTTTAAGTTTTTTATTATGGAAAAATGAAAACACATATAAAAAAAATAGAGAGAATGGTATGATGCCCTCCAACTACCCACTGTCAGCTTCAGTCATTTTCAACGTAAGACCAGTACTATTTTTTAATACCTCCAAATACTTTTCCCCTTTGGAATGTTTTGAAGCATTCCTACACCTTTCATTTTACCTCTAAAAATTAAAAAGAACAATTATGATCACAATAGCATAACACCTTAAAAAACATTAATACCTTAATATTATCAAATATCAAGTCACTGTTTCCCTAGTGGGTTCCTAAATTTTTTTTTTTTTTTTTTAGTCTCAAGCTATTGTCCTGGGTAGAGTTGCCCTGGCGTTATAACTCACCGCAACTTCCAACTCTTGGACTTAAGTGATCCTCTTACTTTCCAACTCTTGGGCTCAAGTGTTACCAAGTACTCTTACCAAGTACAAGTTGTACGTTTTTCTATTTTTAGTAGAGACAGGGTCTTGCTTTTGCTCAGGTTCCTCTCAAACTCCTGAGCTCAAGCAATTCACCGCCTCGGCCTCCCAGAGTGCTAGGATTACAGGCTTGAGCTACTGCACCTGGCGCCTAAATTTTTTTTTAAACAGGAAGTTTGCTTGAATCGGGACCCAAACGAAGTCTACACGTGACTTTTAGTTAATTTCTCTCTCTCATTCCCTCTCTCTCTCTCTCTCTGAGTTAAAATTTATATTACATAAATGCACATTATTTACATTAGCCATTTGAAAGGGTTCAATTGGGTGACATTTAGTACATTCACAATGTCATGTAACCTTCACCTCTATTTAGTTTCAAACTATTTTAATCACCCCTAAAGGAGATTCCCTGTCCATTAAGTAGTCACCCACATTCACCTTTCTCCTTAGCTCTGTCCACCTCTGTTCTGCTTTCTCTATAGATTTGCCTATTCTGGATATTTCATATGAATAGAATCAGACAACATGTGACCTCTTGTGTCCCTTCCCTTTCATTTAGCAGAATGTTTTCAAGGTTCGTCCTGCGGCCACGTGTGTCTGTTCTTTCCTTTCAGACAAAGCAGGCTTCTTAAACTTACTGAACAAGGGAAAAAATCACCTTGACAGCTCAGCCGTATCTCAAAAGAGGGGAGTTAAGGGAAATTCTTATATGGTCTCATGGGCTGGAGTGAGTCTGTGGTGGTTTTAGGGTGATGATAGGATGTGCAAAAGAAAATAAACATTTCAGGATCCCCCAAACTCCTTATGCAAAAGGGAAGATCAGGCCTGGAGGCTGAGTCCTGTAATACTATTTTCCAAATGAATAGTGTTAGTATTCATCAGCCAGATCCCCACAGAAATGTAAACAAGCTTCAGCCATCTACACAAGATTGCTCATACAGATCATTCATAAGGAAATTTTTTGGTGGCCTCCCATAAACAAGGACATGCCAATTGTAACTTTAGGTGTGCAGGATAAGTCTAGCTCTGAAAACTAAAGTCTGTTTGGTTCCACGCTGATAATAAGGTAAATTCCAAGCTTATCTTCCCAGGTACAGAACAGAGACAATAGAAGATCAATCATTCCTCCACCTACCCAGATATGTCTGCATGATTGTTTCTTCCTCCATGCCCTTTTTTCTCTTCCAATATTCACCTTATCTGGCTCTAACTACAGTCTCACAAGAACGCAACCATTTACCTGATCATCTGCCTGCCCCTTTACCAAAATCTGCCTCCCTCACCTTTAAGGAAATGTATAAATATTAAAGTTCCTCAAAATCTCTTTGGAAAAACAGCCACAGATGCAGCACGTGCGGCTCATGTTTTTCCCAGATGCATTCGAAAGCTGGGCTAATAAACCTCAATTGATTGAGATCCTTGCCTCAGTCATTTTGGTTGTCGAAATCAGAATTTGTAAAATAAGGGATTAGTCAGTGATCTTTCTTTAGAATCCATGAGTCTGTGTGGAGTTATTCTTAGAACAGTTTGCTGTGACCTTAGCTTGGAGCCCACCTGTCTGAAGCTGCCACTGTTAGTACACTCTGGACTTAAATAGTACACGTTGCAAGTCATAATCGGAGAAAATTTATCTCTTTTGCTCATCCTAGTTCAGTTTGCTTTAAAAATTGTGATTTTGGTTTCATTTCTTATTAGAGTCACTGATTTTGCCTAGAAAGAGAATGTTTTGGGTGTCTGGGGCATGAACGGCGACTAGGAAGGGCCTATTGAAACCTGCAGTGGTCATGGAGTCCTCTTTGCAAGGAAGTGAATCTGGATTCCTGCGGTAGCTGCTGCTTCCCTGTGCCCTCCTCAGCCTCACTGATCATGGCCTGGGGACACAACAGGGCATCATGAAGTTAGGTGTCTGAGCACATTTCTGGTGTGGCAGAGAGGCCTGGTGGTGAAGCAGGTGTTGTGGAATCTGGTCAGGACTCTGATATGTGTTATTATTATTGTTCTTTGCAATCTCTCTTATGATCCTCTTTAAGTGCAGGGGCAACAACAGTGATGTTGGGTAAGGGGTCAAGGTGGTGTAACTATTAAGTATCAAACCAAGATCTGAAGTATAGGGAGTCCCCAGGTGACAAATGAAATAGGTTCTGTTGGTTTGTCCTTAAGTTGAATTTGTATGTAAGTTGGAACAGGCACACTTACCTATTCCCTGTAATAGCCCCCACGTGTAAGTACGAGTTGTACCTAAGTTGGATGTTTGCAACTGGGGGACCGCCTGTAGACTGTGAAGGTCTGCTCACTCCAGAGTCGCCATGGGGAGTTACGCGGCAGGAGTGAAGGTACTGAGAAGATGGGGGGGCGAGAGGAGACTATGCCACGTGGAATTTGTGAGCACCCTGATCTTTCATTTCCCCCCAGTAAACCTGTATATAATGGATACTGAGCAAGGAGAAAGCTTTCGGTAATATGCAAACCCTCCAATGTCTTCAACCTCAAAGTCCCATCTTGATACCTCTATAACCTCTCAGCACCTCCTATTACGGTTCCTTAATGTCCCCAGCCTGGAATATAAAAATGCCTCATTTGAATGGCTTCTCCAGTCAGGATTTTCAAGTATATTCATTTTTCCTTGTGTCAGTTGCTCGTGGTCCCGCCATCCTGTACCAGGGAAACTTTGACTCCGGTAGTACCTGCAGTCCACTTCCTTTTTGTATATGTCTGGGCTGCTAAGCGTCCCTGGAAACCACACTCCTGCATAGGTTGGTGACACTATGGTCTCTAGCCCCCAAAGGACCTTTAATAGTACCTGCTGGAACGGTGACATTTCCTGATGTGTCTTTGTCTTCCCCTCCCCAGACTTCTGGGCTTTTTGCTCCCTCATGAAGAACTCAGCAGACAGAAGGACAGAGGAAAATGGGAGCCACTGGACAGTAGTTTCTCCGCCTTTTTGGCGATAAGGAGAAATCCTGAAATCCATCCCTCTAATCGAAATTTCCCTATTGAACCTCAGATTCATAGAGCCCACCTTGTGTTGGACTTTTCTTCTTAGATGGCCTACAGGCATCTCAGACTCCTCAGGTCTGAGATTATCTTCTTCCTGCCCAAAACGTTAGTCATTCTGTAATCCTTAGTTCATAGCATAATACGTGAGTGTCAGTTTCCCAAACTCCCAGAACCCTGGTTGTCATCCTCACTCAATTCCTTCTCATCCCTCATACAAACAACCATGGAGTCTTATCAGTTCTACCTGATAAATATCTCTCTGATCAGTTCCTTCCCTCTGTGTCCTTTCCCCATTCCTAACTGAGGCTAAAATGCGCAGCCCTTCTGCTTCTCTCCTTCCCACCAAATCCACACTTTGCCCCTACTCATCCTCCTCTCCTCAGCCAGGGTGATCTTTCTAAAGCATTATCTAATCAACATCTCCCTGCTTATAATATTTCACTGCTGCTCAGCACTCTGAATGAACACTAAGATCCTTAACATAGTTCATAAAGCATGGTTTGTTCATGTTGTTCTCTTTAACTTCACGGATAACCATGATTTTTGGAAACTTGGTGATCCAGACCACTGGATCTTCTTCTAGCTTCATGAATACACCACATTCTTTCTTATTTCCTGCCAGGACATCTCTCTACTGCCTCCTCTTCACTGTACAGGATTTAGCATTTGAGAACAGTTTTTCTAGGAGTTCAAGCTCAGCCCTCCTGATTGGGGGTTGATTGCTGGGTCCACTTGGCATTTTGTACACCATCCATCAGAGAAGTTGTCACATCCATGTTGATTTATCTGTCCTGCTCGGCAAGGTGAAGACTTCATGAGGCCAAATCCTAGACCTGCTTTTCTCACGTCACATTTCCAGAGCTAGCCCAGGGCCTGCACTCAGAGGGCAGGGAATTCATGTGGGCTGAACGAGAGAGTAAACAGGCATCCTTCACTGGGGTCATCCTCTTAGCCTTGGGCTTCCCTTCTGCTTGGAGAGGGAGGTGATGGATCAGAACAGGCTGAGTCAGGGTGCCCACAGCTGGCTGGTCAGTGTTAGGAAGCTCATCAAGAACAGCAGTTAGTGACTAACAGGCGGATAGACTCTCAGCCACCCAGAGGTGTGGAGCAGGGTGAAACTAAGCCCCACACTCACAGACCTGGGGCCCTGGCTCCCTCTCAGGTAGGGACTCAGCCAGCAAGATCTAGGCCCAGTCCACAGGGGAGGATGAGCCCTGGATTGCAGCACCTGCCTCCTGAGACACCTGGACTGAGGCCAGGAGGGAGGGACCAAGGGCTGGAGTCCAGGTAGGGCAGGGCTGGGGGTGGGGGTGGGGGTGGGGGGGAAATCAAGTGGCCTCTGTCAAGGGACCAACCAGCCATAGGTGCCTGGATTCAGGCTGGTGAGCAGTTATTTCACATAGAAAAGATCATCTCAGAATGTTTTCATTGCTGCCAGGAAAAACTTTCAGCCCCAGGAGCAAGTATTTCAGTAATTGCCTGAGTTTTTACATGAGTGTGTACACTCCATCATTGTTCCCACTTAAGAGACGAGAAACAGAGTGAATAAGGGACACCCCTTTTTGGGGGGAAGAGTGGCCTTTCTAGTTCACATTGACACTTCCAACCAGCCACTCTCAGACCTCCTGACGAGCTTATGTTCCTTGGTCCTGCACCTCCGCAAGGCTCAGCTCCCTCTGCCCTTGTTTATTCCTCCTGGTGTTGAAGTCTGAGGCCCACGACTTCAGTCCCTGCCTGGTCTGGATCTCAGCCCCATTGGCTCCGGACTTTTTTCATTTGGCCTTCTTGAAACTCAAAAGGGGGCTGGTGAGGTTAGAGAAAGAAGCCTCACAACCCTGAAGGAGGAAGCCACCAGCAGTTCGTGCAGATTGGCTACGAAGAGGCTCATCACCAACCCTGCCAGAACTGTCAAGACGCCCTTGTACCCTTCCTGGCCCATTTCCAGCCTTCCCTAACCCTAACCCCCAGCAAATGTCCCTCAGCAGGTGACTTTGCCTCCTACTTCAGAAATCACGTCATTGGAGGGGAAGAGACCACAAAGCATCCTCATCCTGCCAGTAAAGATCCATCCTCCTCCTCTGCATTCCTGTCACCCTGGAGCCTTGAACTTTGACCCCTGTCCTCCACCTGCACTAACCCCTCCCCACCCCCTGCCCAGGGGCTGTGCTTCCTGCTACCTAGGTGGCTGCTCACTGTGTAGCTCCCAGGTGAAGGAGTGTCAAATCACCCGTATGAGTTGTGCTCTTGGAGTTGTGCCACATTGCAGCCCTCCTGGTTGTTCCCCTGCCTCCTGGTCATTTCTATGGCTCTAAAAGCTTTCTCAAGGCTCCAGCATCTGCCGAGCACTGGCGCTCACTTCCCCCTCTCTCTTCTGCTCTCAAAAGTCAACCTCCACACAGGCATGGGCCCTCCTTCTGCTCTGCCTCTCTCCTCTGCTCGCCCTCAGACTCACCGCAGCCTTCCCTGAGCCCTGTGGACCTTGCTGTTGCCTTGCCCAGCCCCCAGTGGCTTTAGGTCAGTGGATCCTACGGATGTGTTCGCTCACCTGGCCTCTGTAAGCCCCTCAGTCGGCCTCTCCTCTTGGTCCTGGGGTGACAGCTTTCTTCCTGTCTTCCTGCCCCCTCCCCCAGGCTGGTCACTGTGCTCTGGGGGCTACCCTTTCTCAGCCCGTCCTTCATGCGGAGCGGCTCCTTTTTTCTCACTCCATGACACTCACCCTCCTCCTGAGAGCACATGTAGTGAGAATAAGATGGAGTTAGTCAGGCTAGGGCCAAGACAGCACAGCTGGTCTGGTTGGTTTAGCTCCTACGTGACCTTCACCTCCTGTCACCCATTGTGTTATTTTGTAAATTCAGCTTTAACGTGAAGGTATATATTTGAGTAGTTTAGGGTGAATGATTTAAGAGATTAACTTTTGAATTAGAAATGTTGTTTGGGGTCATGGGTTACATTAATTATTTTTTATTATGGGACATGGGTTATGGCGATTACTGTTGTTTAAGATAAGGGTAAGTATGGTTCTTGCTTTTAACTTTTATGTATAAAACTGTGATTTTGGAAATGGAAGAACAGAACAGTCTTGGAGAGGCTGCTCTCACTGGTCTCCAGAATTGTGGCCTTCTGATAATTACAGTTTGGTGGACTTATCCCGTCTGTACATATTGGCTGACAGCGACAGGTGGCTGGACCCTCTTTGTCTGGTAACACTCCTATCTCAGAGAATCTGTGGTCATCATCAGGCACCCAGGCCCAAACATGGCTTATTCTCCCTTCCTCCTTACATCCAGTCGCAGTCATGCGTCTAGCAGCCTTGCAACAGAACCATCCCGCTCTCCCTTCCAGCTCCACCCTGGATGCACATCGCATCACTGTCCTGGACCTTCTCAGAAGCCAGAATAATTTTTCTAGTGTGTGAATCTTCTTGTATCTCCTCTCTGTTCAAATGCCTTCAAAGCTGCCTGTGGCTCTAGGGAACCACTCTGGAATCCTTGCAGCAGCCAGTTCTCTCATTGTTTCTTCCTCCCCCACAGCCCTCTGGTCCCTACCCCAGAGCTACTCAACTTCTTTCAGCTTCTAAAAAAAAAAAAAAAAAAATGCCACCATTGTTCTCTCTCTTGTCTGAAACATTCTCCTCTCTATTCACTGAACAACCCTCTATTCCTCCTCTGATCTCAGCACACAAGTCACCTCTTCCAAGAAGCCTTCCCTGACTCCCCATATTGAATCTGGGCTCTTTTCTCAGCTTCCAGAGCCTGGTTTTACCATCCACTTGCCCAGTAGATTGTATGTCCGATGAGAGCCACCACTGAAAATCTCAAGGGGTGGAATCATTTTGTGGTTCAGAGTGTTCCTCTAGGGCCAAAAAGATTGGGATAATGCCCTGCTGCCAATAATTACTGGCTATGTGGCCTTGGGAAAAGTACTAAGCCTCTCTGTGCCTTAGTTTCCTCATCTACAAAATGAGCCTTCTGATAGCATCTATCTCTTAAGGTTATCACAGGAATTAAATTGGTTATTTCAGGGAGAGATCTTAGCAGACTGTCTGGCACAAAGATCTCAACTATTCAGTTGTTGTCAACATTATCACTGTCTTTGTTGTTCCTGGAGATTGCAGGGTCCCTGATGGTGTCAGTTAAATGAAGGACTACAGGATTGCTCTGCTGCAATGCTCATTTGTGCTTGGCCTTGCATTCTGGGGTGGGAGGCAGAAGGAAGTGATCCCACCACGAAGCCTGGCTCAGCTAGAGGGGTGAATGGTCTAGGGTGTGGTCATGCCTGGAGCCCCAGCAGGACTCAGTAGGTGGGCAGAGCCTGAGCCCTGGGGGAGGGAAAGAGGAGCTACTGGTCACCAGGCAGCGCTGGAGGCAGGAATCAGCCTCAGGGCAGCAGGGTCCCCTCCAGTCCTGGGCTTGAGATCCAGCTGAACTTGGCTATAAGCTCAGGGGGTCCTGGCCAGGCTGCTGTTGCCGCAGGCAGAAGGGTCCAGAGCCTGGGGTTGGACTAAGCCTACATGGGAGTCAGGGGGCTTGGCTTTGGGGCACAGGCATCTTTGAGGACACAGAGTCGGGCAGTCAGCACAGAAAGGCACAAGGAAACGCCCAGTTCAAGGAAGATGTTTTCTTGCTGGTCCCCCTGTGCAGTGGGACCCACACTGACACTCATCAGCACCTTCCTGAGGATCAGCAGAGCGAGCCAGGGATGCCGCAGCTTCCCTTGTCACTTGCTGCAGAGGCCAGCCACGCTCTGAGACCCAGTACCCTGTTTCCATTCCTGGTTCCTTAATGGGATTCTGCTGCTTGCAGAGGAGGAGCTTGTATGGGGTTGGTGACTTTGCCCATAAATAAGGTATGTTCTGGGTCTTTGGAAAAAATGACTATCAGAAAGGGCCTGTTGAATTCTATAATAATCGGGTTTAGCTTTGTAATACAATTTTCCCTCCTGGGTTAATAGTTGCTTCCGTGCCCTTCTCAGCCACGTCCAACACGGCATTGTGGACTACCTGTGGGGATAGAACAGCATTACTCAGACAGGAGTGTGCAGGGAGCAAGCAGCCTGCCTGCCTGCCCCTAAGGGCACTGACATTTATCAAGCATCCACCACTAGCTTGTTCTCTTGCTATTAAATTTGTTTGCTCCTCCAGATGATCCTGTCAGCTAGTTTCACATGGTTGCCATGGCAGACTCAGATGCTGAGTGTGATCTGTCCAGAGCCACAGAGGTAACAAGTGGGGGGCCTGAGCTGGATCCCTCTCTGTCTGAGTGCAGAGTCTATGTTGTCTCCAAAATAGCCACTCCCATGGGGAGGTGGGGCATTTTTCTGGCAAATAACTTTCCAGCAGCCTCTAGACCACAAAACAGCTGCTGCAGGTACCTCCTTGGCTGGGCCGGCACTCTTGCTCCAGCTTACGCATCCTTGGGGCTTGTAATTACTTTGCAAGGCTGTCCTTCCTAGACCATCTGGGTCCCCTCCTCTGCACACACCTCCCTGTCACCTTGCTCTGGGGAAGGTGGGGTGCAGACCTGAGCCCAGTGCTCTGTGTTAGCATGTGTACAGAGGAGAGGGTACAGAGGAGAGTGTGCACAGTGCTCTGTGTACAGCACGTGTACAGCTGACCCCTTTCGCCCTGACTACTCTCCTAGTGTGCCATCCAAGGGGCCCAGGTAGTCTTTTACACGCTGAGTACATTTCCATCACAATTGCCATATAACCGTTGCTGTTACCTATGACCATTACCTGCCCTCCAGGCACCACATCCTAGCTGCGGACTATCACCCCCACTTGACAGATAAAAAACTAGGGTGAAGGACTTCAGTTGTTTGTCCTGCAGACACTACACAGGAGAGCATGTGAGGATGTACACCGCTGTCTGATTCCAAGCCTGAGGTCTGCTGCAAGACATGCTCCCAGGTCATGGTATGTGGCAGGGGAGGGAGAGACTAGCCCCCAACACTGCAGAAGAAGGTGCTGGGCTGTACCCCTTCTCCCCCAGGCTTGGGGGGAGTCCCAAGGAGGAGTAGATGATGAGAAATGCAGATATTTATACAAATTCAAGATTACCCACACATCCATCTGGACTTTTCCATTCAAACTTAGATATGAAGAATAAATGTCTTGAAGTCTGAAGACTCACCTGGGAGAGCACCAGGTTCTTGGCACCTGTGATCCCTGACAAGTCAGCCTCTCTGGTGAAGATTTTCGTTTTTCAGATTATACTCACCCAAGATGGAAAACTTCGGCAGATAGACTGCATCTGTAATTCTAGGAAATGAAAAAAAAAAAAAAAAAAAAAAAAAAGAATATTTTAACCCCTACTGACTCAGTGCCTGCTTTCTCCTACCTTGGCACATGGTTTTCCCTGGAAATAAATAATGCTTTCCTCAATTTTTAACCCTCCTTGCATTTACTCTTTCATAGATACATAGATCACTAGATGGATAATTCATGAATTATCTGTTTGCATCTGCAAGTGTTAAAGGTGCCAGGCAGCATGCCAGGCCTGGGCTGCTCCAGGCCCGAGCCCAGACCCTCTCCCCCTGCCTCCACCCCAACCCAGCAGGCAGCACCCTCACCGACAGGGCCAGCGGAGCATGGGGAGAGACAGGGCCAGGGCAGCCACAGCAGCCTGCTCCAGAGGCACCAGGCGGGCTTCCTGTAGGAGGTGGTGTTGAGGCTGAGACCCAAAGGAGAGGAAGAAGGGTGAGGGGAGGCAGGAGACAGGCAGAAAAACTTACAGCAAGGTAGGGAGCAAAGGGAGGTGCCCCATGGAGTGGAGGGCAGCGTTGGTGTTGGGGAGGAGAGTGGTGAGGGGTGAGGCTGCGCAGGGGTCAAAGGCAGGTCATGAGGGCCTGGGAGCTGCTGAGGAGTCTGATTGTATTGGAAGGCTTTGGGGATCCTGAAAAGACCGACTGGAGGTTCCCGTCTTGCCTCCTTGTGAGCACCACTTGGGCTCTGTCCTCTAGCCAGGGGTAGGCTGGGCACAGAGCAGGCTGAGCTCCCCTGGGGAAGGAGGAGAAAGCTTCCCCCATAAGCTCCCTCTGCTTTCCTTTATATTTGCCTTGCCTTAAGACTCTTATCACTGGCAGCACCTGTAGCTCAGTGAGTAGGGCGTTGGCCACATATACCAAGGTTGGCAGGTTTGAACCCAGCCCAGACCAGCTAAACAACAACGACAACTGCAACAAAAAAAATACCCAGGCATTGTGGCGGGCACCTGTAGTCCCAGCTACTTGGGAGGTTGAGGCAAGATGATCACTTAAGCCCAAGAGTTTGAGGTTGCTGTGAGCTGGGATGCCACAGCACTCTACCAAGGGTGACATAGTGAGACTCTGTCTCAAAAAAAAAAGAAAAAGAAAAAGAAAAAGACTCTTATCACAGTCTTCCTGCTCTTACAGCTGTATGGGGAGGTTGTGTGAAACTTTGAGTCCCCTGGGAGGAGGGACGGCATCTTTCTCCTCGTCATATTCATTTATTCAACTGACCGAACACCACTAGGAGCCATAATAGACACTTATTTCTCAGTGTTTTGTAAGTCAGAGTTGTTTGGTGAATATTCCTTTCTTTTCGTTCCTTCATCTTTTTTTTTTTTTTTTTTTTTTTTTTTTGTTTTGAGACAGAGTCTTACTGTGTCACCCTCAGTAGAGTGCTGTGGCATCATAGCTCACAGCAACCTCAAACTCTTGGGCTTAAGCAATTCTCTTGCCCCCGCCTCCCAAGTAGCTGGGGCTACAGGCGCCCACCACAATGCCTGGCTATTTTTTTGTTGTAATTTTCATCGTTTAGCAGGCCCGGGCAGGGTTTGAACCCGCCAGCCCTGGTGCATGTGACTGGTGCTCTAACCACTGAGCTATGGACATGGAGCCTGAATATTCTTTTCATTCAAAACTGTTCATTAAGCCCCTTCTCTGGAATGGAGGAGCTGTTTGGCGTTGAGGGAAGGAGAGTCTGCAAATCGATTGGCCATAAGGATGCTGTGTCTCGGGTCTCCCCAAGTGAGGTCTCTGGAGTGAGGAGGGGCTGAGAGTCAGACAGCAGTTGTAGCCTCAGGCCAGGGTCCCAGCAGCTCCCTCACCCTTTGTAATTTATCTAGTGCCTTCCACATCCACTCCCCCACTGGATTCTCAGGTCACTCAGTAAGGAAGGACAAGGGCAGAGTAAGGACACTCAGCTACCATTCAGCAGGTAGCTGAGCTCCACAGAATAGGCCACGCTGGCTGCTGGAGTCTGAGGCTGGATCTCCTCTCTTCCCACCCCTGCACAACTGCTCATGAAAGATCCCTGTGCCCACTTCAGGGCCTGGGCCAAAATGACTGCTGTGCCTTGCATGTCCCCTGATATTGGCCAGCTCAACTCCACATGTCCCACTGTGTCTCCACCCTCAGATTCACCCAGAGCTCAGCCACTTCTTATGCTCCACAGCAGCTGCTCAGACCCCACCTGAGTTTCCGTGTGGGGTTCCTGGGGGGTCTCCCTGACTCCACATTTGTCCCTTCAGTCTTCTCTCCACTCAGCAGCCTGAGCCATCCTTTTAAAACAACAGTAAGATTATATCATCTTGGAAACCTTCTAATAATGGCTCTCCACTTTACTGAGAAGGAAGGTTGAGGTTTTCCAGGAGTCCGAATGGCCTCACATAACCTGCTCCATCCCCAGGGGCCATAAGCACTAACTCTCCCCTCACTCACTCTGCTCCAGGCACTCTGGCTTTGCCCTTCCTGGATCCTGCCAGCATCACCTGGCCTCAGAGGCTTTGCACTGGTGGTTCTTTTAGTCACGAAAGCTTTTCCCCAGTATGTCCATGAGACTTAACCCTTCACCTCTGTCATGGCAGTGCTGAAGCATCACCTAGCAGTAATTCTACTAAAACTCACACACTACCTCCAGCTCCAGTCCTCCTGATCCTTTCACCTTCCTCTGCTATTCCACCCCACACACACACCAATTTCTTACTTTCTAACATTTACATATTATATTTTTACTTGTTGTCTCTCTCTTCAAATTATAAATTAAGCTTCATGAAGGCAGGGAATTTTGTGTTTTATTCATGGATCTATCCTCAGGGTCTAAGTGTCTGGCACATAGTGGGTGCTCAATTAGTCACTCAAAAAATGCTGAAGGAATGTGATGGTTAACCAATGCAGAGCTGATTCTCAGAACCAATCTTGCCTTAGCCCTCAAATGATCATAATTTCCTCTCTTACCCTCTACCTCAAAAGACTGAGACCAGGAGAAACCGTGCATGCGTCCTGATTATTGTGTGGGAGATGTCTAATAATGAACACGTTAGAGTCAGAGGAAGCCTGGGCCCCTTGTTCTATCTGATGTCATAATCTTAAAGAATAAAACAAAAATCAGGCCCAAGGCCAAACAGGCAGCAAAGAGCAAAGTAAGCCTCCAATCCACCTGGCCCCACCACTGTGCCCTTTTCCTTGGACATTGGTGATACCCCTAGTTGGAGGGACAAGGAGTCTCAGGGAGCTGGGAAGGAAGGTAGGCCAACCAACAGTCCTAAGGATAATCACCTGGTCCTCAGCGAGGCTCTCCACCTCCTCAGGTCTCTGGGAGCAACTTGGCTTCCATGTCCTTCATCTTGCCCTCATCGGGGAGGATGAAGAGTGCAGTGGCATTGCCTGAATACATCAGTTCTGCTACCATGAAGGACAGCGCCTCGTCCTGAAAGTAAGGCATGGCCAGGTATATACTTCTCATGATGGGTACACGTATCCATGTGTTGTTGCTCAAGTAGCATCTTGATGTAAATGTTTCACGGGGGTCAAAGGGTGTCTTCCACTTGGCTAGAGAAAGAACAAGAGAGAACAGTGTGAGTGCAAGGGTGACCCTACCTCAACCTGGTCCTGCCTATCATCCCAGCAGGGACAGCCCTGCCTTGGTTTGGAAAATACCCTGGTAAGCAGAAAAGCTACTGGGGATGAGGGAATGCCCTGCTGGCCTGGATTAGAAAGGGGGCCATGAAACCAAGGCCTGGTAAGTTGCGCTAAATGAAGAATCAACAGGAATCTGGAAATGGAGCATGAGAGAGAGAAGGTAGGGAAAGTGGGGGAAAGAGGCAGGACCACAACTGGGAAGCTGAAGCCTGGGGAGAAATGGGACATCACTGGTTTCTGAAAAGGAACAAATGCCTCCTAAGCAATTGTTAGTCACTGGCATTGCAGAGGCGTGACCATAAATGGCTTGTGGAGGGGTTTGGATGGAAATAGGAGGAAAGAGACTGGGTTCTTCATGTGAGTTGTGAGGCAGAAGTGCATGTCCACTATATTGTGAACATTCAGAAGGGCAGGGGTGTCCTTAATGGAAGGCAGAACTCAGAGTGACCAGGAGAATTAAAGCCCCTGGCTCTTGTGACATCTAGGCCATGGGAGCATTGGACATGCCAAACCCATGGGCTAAGAAGTGCTGGCTGTGAGTCCTCAGCTCCCATCTGGGTGACAGCCAGCTCTGCGAGCTGTGACCATCCAACTAGACTTGCCCTGGATTCTGCGTTTGCCTGGCCAATGATTTGATCCCTGGAGTCAGGAGGGGTAAGATTCTCTCTGACTCTGGAGCCTGCCTAAGCTTTTCACTTTAAAAAGGTAAAATTCCATGAAACTGCCGCTAGCTACTATAAACATTAAACACAGGCCCGACCTTGGAGTCGTTTCAAAGGAAATCTGCTCCCTTCTGTTTACTGGGCAAGTTTCAATCTGAATAAAAAGCAAGGCACCTGCTCAGACCAAGGGCTAACAGGCTCTCCTGAAGTCACATCTTGGAAAGACAGACTGTAATTTGGAAGAACACGATGCCTGTGGGCAGGGTGAAGTATTGGTGCCCCTCCCCACACCAAGCCACAGTCCCTTCCTTTATAGTGGGTTGCCTAATAACACTGACCCAGGGCAGAAATAGCCCCAAGACTTGGAACTAAATGTCCATTTCCTTCTGCTCCTCAAGCCCAATACTCGCCTTTAAAAAAGATGTAATTCACCAGCATCATCTCTGTCGTCGAGTTAAAGTCCTTGACCAGATCTACAATTTTCCCCTGAGTTTTCTTTTCAACATAGTCATTGATAAACTTCTTGGCAGCAGCAGAGTCCTGGAAGTTAGTCTCTAAGGCCTCGGAGGCATACAGCTCCTTGGGGTCCTCCCTGAACTTCTCAAGCAGTTTCAGCTGCTCTTTGATGAACATGGCATTGCCTACGTTCACCTGAAGCTGTTCACTGGGCTGGCTGGGGTGTGCAGGAGGTGCTGAAAGCTCTGGTGGATTTCTGCCTCTGAGATCTTTGTGAGGTTGAACTTGAGGCCTTTGAAAAGCTCTGTCAGGGTGGTGCTGCAGGCCTCCGGGGATAGGAAGGCCAAGGCTGAGGAGACACTCAGTGGGGAGAAGATGATATTCTTGTCAGGGTTTTTTGAAGACAGCTGCTTGTAAAGAATGAAGGCGAAGTTCATGCTGCTGGTGGCTAATGTGAGCTTGTCCACATGCATCCCATTTTCTTGGTCCTCCTGGGTCAGAGCCTCCTGGTCAAGTGTGCTGCTGGGGTGCCAGAGGACAGCAGGGCAGAAGCCGGCCACCAAGACCCCTAGAGTCAGGAGGGGTAACATTCTCGCCACTCTCAACTCTGAAAAGCCACAATCCTTTAAGTCACAGAGGGACATATGGGGCACCATCCACCTCCTGCTGTCTCTCACCTGGCCTGTGTTCAGATCCTTGTTCTGCTAGCTGTGCGAGCTCCCCTGGGTAGGTGCTCTCCTGGGCACCCAACATGTGTGATTACGTTCAGGGCTTCCTTCATCCTTTGAGGTAAGTACTGCAATTGTTGCCATTTTTCCCAGGGAGGAAACTGGGCACAGAGAGGTAGGTGAAAGGGCTTGCCCAAGGTCACACAGCAAACAAGTGGAGGAGCCGGGGTGGGCAGCCAGGTTTGCCTGGCTCCTAGGACTGGAAGCTGACAACGGGGATGAAGTTCTGTTGAATCAGAACGCCACCTCCTCTGGCCTTTCCACATGCTGAGCAGAGCCCAGTTAGGGGGATTAGAAAACAGGGGTTCCTCTTGCCTTGTACCTCTTACGCCCCTAAAGTAGAACATAAGGAAGGAGCCCTGGCCCCACGAGAGGCCACAGCACCTCCCCCAGCCACCAAATGACACCTTGTGTGACAGCGGCAGGCCCTCTACTGTATCATGCCTGGGGCTGAGTAGTGTGGGTTAACTGAGAGAGGCAGTCGGTGCGATGCCTAGAGCCTAGACTAGACAGACCTAGAAATGGTTGGTTGGTCTTTGTCTCCACCATAAGCCTAGAAAGGCCTCCCAGTAGAGAGACATCAGAAGGAGTTCCAGAGTCTTGAGACCTGGCCTGGGATTGCACTTTGGCCACTCATGATTACTGTGTGGTGGGCCATCAGGTGACTGAACCTCTCTGAGCCTCAGTTCCCATCTCTGCACAATATGGTAAGTGGCTCAGGTAAGATTAGTGATGAAGGTGTCTGGCTCATAAGAAGTGTTCCAGAAGGGTCACCTGCTTCCATACACCCCCTGCCTGAAACCACAAGCCAGAAGAGGGGGCTGAAGCTACTGCGCAAGAGACCTGGCAGGAGCTTGGTTCAAAGCCACTGACTCCCGCAAACAGGATATTTACCTGAGCATCTGCCCACTCAGTCCCAGAATTGAGAGTAAAGGGGCAGTTTGGATGTTGGAGAGGAGAGGAAGGGAGAGGTAGGGAGAGAGGAGGGGGAGACGGAGAGGAGGAAGAGAGGACAGGGGAAGAGGATGGTGAGGGGAGGGGACTGAGCAAAGAAGAGGAGAGAGAGGAGAAGGGAGGCCCATGTGAGGCTGCAGACAGCCCAAGACAGAGGCAACCTGGTTACCTCAACTGTTTGTTTATTCTCAGACTGATGCAACCATTTCCTTGGAAATGTGTTGAGCAGTATTTTTCTCCAAAACTATTTCCAGAGGGAAAAGCTTTTCTGTTTGGGCAAGTTGGAGGACAGTTTGTCCTGTCCAACATTGCTGGACAAGATACAGCCTGTTATCTGCTTGCCAAGGGGCGCTGGTGGGGAAGAAAGCCCCGCAGGGAGCCCCATTTAGATGGTGAAGTTACAATGCCCCCCCCCCCTTTGCTCAGAGGTAGCCACTGCAATTATCTCACCTGCAGCACGATCTGAGAGTTGCACCCTATGCCTGGCAAGGGGACATCGCTTCTTTCTCCTGAGGGTTGGATACACCACTGACTTGAACCGGAATCCAAAAGTGTCAGAGGCAACAATGACCATAGCAGGCCCCGTGACACCCCCACCCTGCACTCTTTGCAAGTGTGAAAACTCAGACCCACAGACAAGACATGCTTAAGAGGCTTAAGGAATCAGTGGGGGCCTATAATACCCTGACTCCCAGCCCAGAGTTCTGAGCACACCTCCTCCTTGACCCCTCCTGCTCCACAAACTTTCATGAGCGTGGGGCCACGGTCTAGAACAGTCCTGTAAAAGCAGATCTTTTTGCTCCCAGTATTTTTTTTTTTTTTTTTTATTAAATCATAGCTGTGTACATTAATGCAATCATGGGGCACCATACACTGGTTTTATAGACCGTTTGACACATTTTATCACACTGGTTAACATAGCCTTCCTGGCATTTTCTTACTTATTGTGTTAAGACATTTACATTCTACATTTACTAAGTTTCATATATACCCTTGTAAGATGCACCGCAGGTGTAATCCCACCAATCACCCTCCCTCCGCCCACCTCCTCTCTCCCTCCCCTCCCTTTCCGCCTTCCTTCTATTCTTAGGTTATAACTGGGCTATAGCTTTCATGTGAAAGTCATAAATTAGTTTCATAGTAGGGCTGATTACATTGGATACTTTTCCTTCTATTCTTGAGATACTTTACTAAGAATATGTTCCAGCTCCATCCATATAAACATGAAAGAG
>CAUYPK010026309.1:0-20674 GCA_963574355.1 Loris lydekkerianus | reverse complement strand
TTCTAATTTTATTTTCACTGTCTTGAGAAATATGACTTCTAATGCTTCCTTTGGAAGATTAGTTAGTAATGGACTAGCATGGGAAACAAAGGCTACACATTAACCTGAGCTAAACAACCCAGCCCCCACGGGACAGGGACATGGTGTGTGTCGGGGTGTCCACTCGCTTAGAACCAGATCTGAGCCCCGATGGGACAGGGACACGGTGTGTGTCAGGGTGTCCACTCGCTTAGAACCAGACCTGAGTCCCCACGGGACAGGGACACAGTGTGTGTCAGGGTGTCCACTCGCCTAGAACCAGAACTGAGCCCCCATGGGACAGGGACACGGTATGTGTCAGGGTGTCCACTCGCCTAGAACCAGACCTGAGCCCCCACAGGACAGGGACACGGTGTGTGTCAGGGTGTCCACTTAGAACCAGATCTGAGCCCCCATGGGACAGGGACACAGTGTGTGTCGGGATGTTCACTCGCTTAGAACCAGATCTGAGTCCTCTCCTTTTTTTTTTTCTTGAAGGTTTACCAAATTCTCGCCAACTTCCAGTATCATTCTCAAACTCTCAGCACAGATGAAACTTTTATTTTAGAATAACAGGATATCTTTAGAGCAGTCCTGCTGGTCTAGATACCAAAGAACACAACAGAGGCATCCACGTCTCTGCTGGAGATGGCCTAACCAAAAATGCCTCTGTCAGGACTGGGAAGGATCCTAGATACCTTTCTTAAAACCACACCCTTTAACTTATACTTTAAGATTACTTACCACAGAAATCATTTTTGTCTCTAAATCCATTATTTTAATCTGATGATTATTGGTGTCTGCTACATATAACAACTGACCATTCTCTGCAATACACAAGCCTCCAGGTTCATTAAAAGTTGACTCAGCAAAACTGGAACCGATAACATTATTTGTGTCTCCAGTTCCTGCTAATGTCATGCAGTTTTTTGTTTTTGGATCCACAACTTTAATCTAAAAGACAAAGAACAAAATTTATATACCTGAAGAGTTCATATGTATGTGGTATGGAAGAGTCTAGTGTCAAGAAAATTAGAGAATATCTGATTACTATTAGTATTCTCAATAAATCTCACAAAAAATAGATATTTCCATATTTTCTTAAAAAGCCACATATTCAAATTACACTCTAAAAGGAGATACTCTATTTTAAGAGCTAAAAACTAAGTAAAATCTCTAGATATAGCTTGTCTTCTAGAAGCAAACTTTGATATGATTATTTCTGGAATTAAAATAAATTTAAATTGTATTGTTTTTCTTTACAACTTTCATGACTTTCTCCTCCTGAGCACCTGGTGTTGCCTGAGGATTTGCTACGTGTCTTAAACTCAATGATTGCTAGTAATATTAAATAGCTCAATTATATTGACTTTGTGGTCTCTCATCACAAAGTGCTGTATAAACATTTATTATCCACTGATTATTGTAAAAAAGAAA
This sequence comes from Loris lydekkerianus, assembly GCA_963574355.1. Taxonomy (NCBI): domain Eukaryota; kingdom Metazoa; phylum Chordata; class Mammalia; order Primates; family Lorisidae; genus Loris; species Loris lydekkerianus. Next base: position 19,219 of record CAUYPK010026309.1, on the reverse strand, counting down.
AATGCAATAAAAACTGAAGTAATTAAATAGACAAAAATGGAAATGCTGTTGGAAACGAAATCATTTGTTAACAGGCATTACAACTATCCGACAGCTCAGAATCATTCATTTTTAGTTGACCTGTCAAGTTTCCCTATTACCTGCCTTCTCCTTATTTATTGAATATGTTACTGAGCAGCTTTGATAGGATGCAATTCACAACTTTTGGTCATAGACAGTAGAATTGGTTTGGTGCTTGTCTGAGTTCTGGATACTCAAAATCTCTTGGGAATAAAAGGACCAAGAAAAGAACAGAACAAAGTGCCATAGTCATCAGAGGCTCTTATTCTAGAGTGGCAGTTGTAGGAGGCTCATAGATCCTTTAGCATTTTAAACACTGCATATGAAAGAACAAGTTATTATGTAAGTGTGTCAGGACTCCCCTACCTTGTGATTGTAGGAATCCGCCACATACAGTAAATTCCTTTCCTTGTCCCATGTTACTCCGAGGGGGTGCTGAAGCTTTGCACTGATTCCTACTCCATCAACATCACCAAAAGCAAATAAATTCTTTTATTTTTTTTAAAAGAAAGAAACAGTAGTTATTACATTTTTTACAGTGCTTTTTGTTAGAATGTAAAGTGAAAATTAAGATAGTTGTATTTGCTATTTTAGTTAAAAGGGGAAAGGGCCTGATTTTCATAAAAATAGGGGTGTGTACTTGTATCAGATTAGAAAAAACCAACACAACTTTGAACTGTATTAGTTTGTGGTGCTTCCTAATTTTAGCTACAACAGTCAGACTTTGGGTCAGGAAGGGGTCAGATCTGCTGGTCAGGTGTTCTATCCACCCCACTGCACAGTATCTAATTTATACTTTTCTATTCTCTCCAGTGATCAATATTTCATCTTCCCTGTCTCCCTGAAGCCTTAACATTTATATGTAATCACGTAGAGTCAATTTACTTTTCTTAGATGGTTTGGTACTTGTGTTTCTTTATATTCATATTGGCTTTGCTTTGACTTCCATTTGAACTCATGGACAGGCCAAGACTGATCTCTCTCAAACCTTATTAACTTTCCACAATTCAAGAAACCGCCAGCTTGGCCAGTCTGAGCACATACTGCAAGAGTGACGGTCATACCATGGGATCTCGTTCTCCTCCCACAAGGTGCTTCACCGCTCCATCTTTTAGCGAGACCGTTCTCACTGTACTGCTTTCACTATCTGCCACAAATAGGCAGCTCCAGGGATCCTCAGAAGCCAGGGAAAGGCCCGAGGGCTGGGCAAAGCCCGCCTTGTGTGGATAGGCGTTGTTCCGGTTCTCTTCATTTCCACTGCCAGCAAAGCGAAGGCAGGTTCCTTTTTTTAACTCACTGAAAAAGACAAATTCATCAGTGGAGTCAACATGTGGTATATGTTGCCAATCCAGTTATTAAATTAATGAAGGTAAATGATCAAATCAATGGTGATAGGCATTGTAAAAAACAACCCCCCCAAAAAAAAATTAGTTAAGGGTAACTAATTTGCCCCTTGCCTGGAAAACATCCCACTTCCCTGTCTAACTCCCATTCTTCTCCTGACCTTGGCCTAGCTAAGTTGTGCAAGTCAGCTTTCACTGCTGTTTTTCCAATCATTAACTTACTTAGCCACTGTGTAGGGACTTTCTACTTTTTTCTGATGCACACAAAACTGAAACTACTCTCAAAGACCAGACAGGAAATTCCTAACAAGGTTAGAATTATCAGGTTAAATCATATTATTGATGATATAATTTTTTTTCCACCTTAACTTCTAGATTTTTTCTTGGCTTCAGTACATTATTAGGTTCTGAAAGGGAGTTAAACAGATCTCTTGATAGTTTAAAGCTTAAATTTTCGTTAAAAATGTTTTGTGACTAGCAAACATAACTAAAGAGTAGTTTATGAAAGATAGCCAGGTCAGGCATCACTATTTTAAGAAAATGATAGTGGATAATTATGATGCTTTAATGAATCGTACAAATCAATTTTTTATACGCAGTAGAGAAATTTCTATTTAAAGGACTACTGCAATGATTCCTTTTTTAGTGCAGAAAAAAATTTTACACTTTGGTTTCTAAATTTATGCCAGAGGACTTGTAAGGAATACATGGTAAGTGTGTTGTACTGATAGACAGGAAGCTGACCAATGCATCCTAATGCAAAATGAGAGATTATCTGTATATTATATCCAAATATGGTACAATCTGTAAAAGTCTAACAAGACCACTGCTTATTGACTGCGATGCTCCCAATGCTAAGTTAGGTAGGGAGCAGGGGATAGAAGCAAAGTGGTACAGCATGTATAAAATATGGACACTTTTCAACGAAGTTATAGAAATAACCTAGCTAGAAAAATACATGTAATAAATATGCCAAACAAATAAAATGGAAGGTAATTACCATATGGAGTCTTAACACTTTAAAAAAGTTCCCTTAACTAAATAAAAAACTAGGAAGAAACAGCAACTTTTAAAGCATTAGGGGTCATTACCCCCTGAAGATCAGTAATAAAGCAAGCTAATACAACCTGAAAATTAAGGAGTAGGTCTGTATTATCTGAGGCACCATTTTCCTATTGTGATTGAGAGTCACAGCTCTACTTGTTAGGAAATCTAGGAGCTCTTGACCATCTATGTTCAAGTCAGCCATCAGCTAGAGTAGCATATTCTGGCAACCTCTGTTACTTCTGTTTGCTATTTATAATTATGTCTCACCCAAATCTTACTGGTAACCTCACTGTTGAGGCTACTATTATCTCATGCCTGGATAACAGCAGTAGCCTCCTCAATGGTATCTGTCTCTAGTCTTGTCCCACTAGAATGCTGCCAGTGTTCTTTCAAAAACACAAATCTAATCACGTCACGTCCCAGCTTAAACTTTCTATAAAGGCTTGTCGAATGTCCAAATCTCTTAAAAGAACCCACACGCACGATCTGGCTTCCGCTGACATCGTGCCGACTCTTGCCTGGAAAACCTCCCACTCCCCTGCCTAACTCCCACTCCTCTCCCGACTAGGTCTCAGTTTAGGAGCCTCTTCCAGGAAGCCACCCTTGACACCCCAAATTCTATTGAAATTGGTTGTTTCTCTTACTTACGTAAGAAGCAATTTTAACTTAAGAGACTACTGCAGTGATTCCTTTTACCCACACTGCTTTTACGTTTCTTGCTGATCTGATTCTTCCTAAGTCCTCTGAGAACAGCAACCACATCTTTCAATTTTATTCTTAACTCAATGAGCATATCATTTTCATCTCTATTGCCTAGCATTTAAACATAAATGTGTTCCAAGCAACACACACATACACACTATTTAAGAAACCTGATGTTTTGGATTATCTGTACAATTGTTCCTTTCTATTTATAAAGACAACTGAGATAACAGCCTTTCTGGTCTATGGCTTTCATTCCTTTATTATTCTGCAAACCCTTACTGAGCTCCTATTATGTCCCAGATATTATGCTAGGACACAAAAATGAATGGGACAGGGTTCCCTCCTTTAAGAGAAAGTCTAGTAGGAGGTAATAGTTAAAAATAAGTGCAATCAAAGAGAGAGAGGCGAGATAAAGGAGGGAGAAAGGGGGAGAGAGGACAAGCAAACTTGTCAGTGGAGTGATGTACCTACACACCAGGGATTACAAGGTCCTGGAGGAGAGGGTGGTCAGTGCTGCCTGGGTGGTGGAGAGAGAGGGAAGGCAGAAAGATACGAGACACCTGTATATAAGGATGAGATCTGACCTTATATCCCAACAGTGGCAACAAAGCCACCTGTGTTTATTGTCTATGCCAGGAACTATGTAGAGCTCTTCACACATAATATTAATTCTCAAAACAAGCCTATGACATAATATAAATAAGAAAGTAAGTCTTAGGAATTTAAAATGACTTTCCTAAACTTATATAGATAGCGAGTGGTAGAGCCAGGATTTAATCTCAGGCCTGACTACAAAACTTGACTTATTAACCACTCTGCTATGTGGTATTCAACTATTTGAATGAATGACTGAAGATACTTGAGCTATGTCTCAAGATAAGGGCCCATCAGATATTCCTAGTTCTCTTTCTAGGTGTTCAGGAGCATGGCTTTTCCCAGGCTCCTTTAAGTATGGTCATATGACTTACTCTGGCTGATGAATTATGAGTAGAGCAGATGTGTGTTACTTCTGAGTAGAAGTTTTAAGAGCCAGTGAGTAACTTACCACCTCCTTCTTGTTCTGCCAGGATGACTGACAAAGTTCCAGTGGCTGGTTCATCAGCAGGGGTGGCACAGTGCTCCCCAGTGAACCTGTGAGTGAGCAAGACTTAAACCTGGTTTTAAGCTACTGAAAACTTGGCTTGTTAGGGTGGTATAAGCTAGCAGATCTTGACTAGCACAGTGGGAGCTGTGAGGATGATGATGGTGGAAACAAGAATTCTGTGAACTCCAAATAGCACACAGAAAAGCTGTGACTTACTTTTTCTTTGGCAGTTTGGCAGAGTCCAGCAGGAGTGCCCATATTTGATGAGTCCCTGCCATGGCAATCCACAGAATGTCATCTCTTTGGACCTCTGAATCTTTATAAAAATAAATGATAAGTGTTATATACATATCTGGTTAATATGAACACTCCAAATATTTCAAAATTTTAAATCTAGGAAAGATAACAGTATGTTTATAAATCATCTTATAAAAACTTAAAAATATTTGCAACCCAAAGTAAAACTATTTGCAATGTTTGGAATTATTTTGGAAAATTTTGTTTTCCTTTTAACAGGTTTATTTCTGTAGATTTATAATTTATCTGCAACAATTTCACAGAAGTCCAAAGCAGTCTTAATAGCAATGTGTCTCTCTACATCTCTGGGCATAAGATTTGTAAACACTTGATTTATTTGTTTATTGTAAACACTTGTTTATTTTATGTGATAAAAGAAACAGGCTGACACAAATTTTCCAAACTCTTTGCTAGTCCAATACCTAGAGCTAATTACCTAACAAGCTTTAGTAACAGATTCTTTGAACAATTTCCACAAAAAAACTATCTTTGGAGAGTTAAGGAAATGAGTATTGCTACTACAGTATTAGTTTTGAGACTCAGACACAATGCAAAATAGGTATTTAAAAATCCATTGTTTAATACACCTTTTCGAAAAAATACAGCTGACATACAAGACAAAGAGTTTGATATATTACAATATAGCTGTTTGCTAAAATTATTAACTTTCTATTTTTTAAGAGACTGATGTCATAATGTATTACAATATGACAAAACTATTTCTCAAGTTAATTCTATTGTTAAAATATTTAATTATCTTGATTTCAAAAATACCCTGAGGTTGATGCCTCCTTTGGAAGAGTTCGGTCTCTACCATCTTGCAAATGTACTAAATATACTTTCTACATTTTGTCTTTAATAACTGTCTTTGCTTCATGTGTGGCAAAAAGAAGGTAACTGAGATATTTTACCTGAAGTAATTTGGTCAGTTATCTTATACTAAAAGAAATATCTTCATCAAAGGCTATTTTATTTGCATTTCCTCTAACTTTGAATAGTCTATGTCTAAAAGAAAATTTTCTTCCTTAACATATATCACTTTCTAGTGTCTTTTAATTTAACCACAAAACAATGAGGATGATTCTCAACAAATATTATAGCTGCTATGTGCCAAGCACTTTATAGAAATTGTCACTCAAATTTTCCCAGAGGCCCCTGGAGACAGAACTGTTAGCAGGCCTACTTTACAGACAAAGAAACTGGGACTTAGCAAGCGGAGAGGCAAGGTCGCTTGCCAGGACCACAGAGCTGCCAAAGTAGGAACCAGAATCTGCACCCAGGCAGCCCAGCAGAAAAATTTATGCCTACCTTACCTAACAAACACAAACATTATAAGCTAATTGTGTGTACCCTCATACTAATCTGAAAAAAAAAAGAAAAATCTATGCTTTTACATTTCACGTTTTGCCTCTTTCTGTGTTCTTAATTGCTATCCAATAACATCTAAAGAGTAATTTACTTTTTCATACTCAGATGTCTGTAAACATAAATTCTACTAAAAATGACACTGGTGTCCATATATTCTGGGGACTCAGTCTCTGCTTACTCACCTTAAAACTAGAACAAAAGCTTTCCATAATTGACTTTTAACATACCACGATGTTCCTTTGGTTATTCCAGAGCCACAACCTGGGACTACTAGAATGAATAGGAAACCTAAGCTAACCAAATATTCCCTGTAATTTCAGATACAAATGAAAGGTTCAAAGTATGTGAAACACTTAGAATAATGCTTAGAGGAAGCAACTCTCAAATGTTAGCCATGATTACTGTTTAATTAAGCTGGATCTTAATTTTACAGTAAGTTGTATTAGGGGAATAGAAATAAATTGATGAAGTGAACGGCTCTTGAATAGACACCAGTGAGGGTAAAAAGTATGACATAATATCTTCTACTTACAAGGTCTGTTATTTTATAGTGAGCATTAACAATGCAGGTATTACCAACAGATGATATTTGGTACGTAGGAAAGCACTCATTTTAGAATTGCTTATTGGTGTTAAATCTATCACAAATTTAAGATTATAAACTTTTTAGCAATAAACAATAAAAATGACAGTTTTACATCCCTGCCCAGTCAATGGTATTATTAACTAATGAAATAACCAAATCAACCAAACAAAAACTTTAGTAGGCAATACAAACAAAAGGAATAGAAAGTCAGCAAAATGAATAATCTTACTCATTTCAACTTAATTTGAAATGTTTTCCATTCACAATAGTCCAAAGCCTTCATTTATTTATAACATTTTGTAAATGCTGTATTAAGAACTGCCAATGGCTATGTGTTCAAGTCCTCTTCCCAGTTCTCCACTTTCTCTGACTGGAACTAAACTATTCTTATAGTAATTGTGATAAAACACTGAAAGATGAGAGCTTCTGAAAACATCTCTTCATTGAACACGTTGGCTTCGGAACCAGGTGGAACTGGCTGCGTCCCTTTCTAATCTGCGTTTCCTCTTCTGTAAAGTGAGGACATCCCCATTCATTTCATAAGCTTACTGGGAAGAACAAATAAGAAAATTCGAGTAAGATGCCTGGCACACGTTACTTGCTGTTTTCCAGCTTTTCTATACCAAGCTTGCTTCTTCCTCTTTCTAGAGAGCACATCTCCAGATAACTGGCATTCATTCAGATCTGTGCTCACATTTCCCGCTCCCCCTATCTAATACGACACACAAATACGTACGCACGCACCCCCTGATGCTCCAGCCCCTTACCTTGCCTCGCTTTTCTCGGCAGCATTTGTCACTCTTATATGTTGTGTAGTTATTTATTGTTTACTACCTTTCTCCTCTAAGCCTAAGAGGCCAACAGCTTTGTTTTACCCATGGCTTTATTATCAGCACCCACAACAGTGCTTGGTACATGGCAAATAGTCAATATTTGCTGAGTGAGTAAATGTCCCCCTAGATATCATGAGAGAGTTGTTCTATTTTTTTGTCACTATGTCTGTAAGCCCTAAAATTATCCTAATGATGGTTGGTATTTCCTAACAGTACCAATGATTCATCACTAATCAAAGAAGTCTGCTATATGTAAACCTGTGCCATTATCCTCTGAGACAATGATCCTCAATGGGAATGGCATCCTACCCTCAAAACAGCTTTGGATACTGGATAGGTTACAGACTGTATGACAGTATAGTCATGTCAGAATATTTACAGATGAATACCTTATTTTTATTAAAAATTGTGCTTGCTTCTCCATATTTAAAAAATGTGTAAGTGTAGGTGGATTATATGATTTATAGATTTTACTTTAGATAGGATAAAAAAAGGCTTTTCATAAAATTCAATATGAGAGGATCTGAGAACTGAAAGGGCTGAGAACTCTAAAAGTCACACATAAAAATAAAGCCTTTCAACATCTCTACCAAGCTTCCATTCATGATAGAAACTCAGCAAACAAGGATCAGAAGGCAACTTATTTCATCTTACAAAGAATATTTATAAAAAGAACTTACAGCAAACATCCTATGTAATAGTGAAATTCTGCAAACATTCCTGCTATGAATAAGTCATGCAAAGACACCCACTATCAGCACTTCTATTTAGCATCACATAGAGGTCCTAATGTGCGCAACAAAGTAGGAAAAAGCTGCAAAAAGCAGAAAGATTAGAAATAAAATGGCAATTATTAGCAGATGACATAAATTATGTACATAGAAAATATTTAAAAATATACAGAGGTCATAAAACTGAGAGCTATCCTTAATTCCTCCTTTCTCTCACATGTCCCACATGGCATCAGCAAATCTTCTTGGCTGTGTATATAAAATATATCCAGAATCTGGCCAGGTGCAGTGGCTCACACATGTAATCCCACTAATTTGGGAGGCCAAGGCAGGAGGATCTATTGAGCCCAGGAATTCAAGACCAATCTGGACAACACAGCGAGACCCTGTCTCTACAAAAAGCCAAAATATTTCCAGAATCTGACAACTTAGCACCTCCACCTTGACCTAAGTCACCATCAAGGATTACCTCCTAACTGGTCTGTCACCCTGTTCCCACAGGCTCTTTACTTTTCTTTCACATGAATGTCCTAACCTGAGAAAATCTGGGAAGGGTGAGTTGGGCAAATTTAGCTCCAAGTTAGTGGTTCTCAACCTTCCTAATGCTGCGGCCCTTTAATATAGTTCCTGAGGGTCGCGACCCATAGGTTGAGAACTGTTGCTCTAAGTCTTAGGAACAAAAACATTTGCTTTTCTTAGCCAGTTATTAGAGTCTCTGCCTTGGCAGAGGAGAGCTATATTGGTGTGTATCTGAGTGAAAGATCAAATTTAACTCTATTACCTACTTCTCCAAACAGGTCAGTCTAGCTCAGCCAGAGATTCCTGTATGAAGGAAAAACCTTCACAGTAATAAAGTGTAAGCATTTGTTTCTTAGATTCTGTGTACTTATTTCCTTTCAATGCCTAAGGAAGGAGGAAAAAGTGTAGAAATAGAAGCTATGCCAGGTCAGAATTCAAGTGTGTGGGACTTTACATACCAATTAAAGATGATAATGATGATAATGGTAACTATCCAAGAAACTTCCTACATTTAAGGCACAGAGCTAGTCACTTTACATGGATAATTTCCTTTAACAGCCTTGAGAAATCTCATTATCATCATCTTCATTTTATAAAGAAACTGAAATTCAAAGAGGTTAATCTGCTGCAATTCAGGCAGCCACACCTGGAAGATGAACTCACTAATGAATCTGACTCCAGATTACTAATGTTCTGATGAGAATGAAAGAATGACAGAAATGAGCATGTTCTTCAGTCCAGTTCTCTGTTTGGGGCTTTTTCTCCTTCTCGCCTCTGAACCATGGACTTAACTCTGATATCAAGTACACTAGTATACTTTGGTATGTGATCAGAAATAGATGAATATAGATGCAAAAAGTCTCAACAAAATCCTAGCCAAAAGTCATACATCATGACCAAGTAGGTTTCATCCCAGGGATGCAAGGCTGGTCTAACCTATACAAGTCTATAAACGTTATTCACCATATCAACAGAAGCAAAAACAAAGAAAGACCATAGAATCCTCTCAATAGATGCAGAAAAAAGCATTCAATAAAATCCAGCATCCTTTTCAAATTAGAACACTGAAGAGTATAGGCATAGGTGGCACAGTTCTTTAACTGATTGAAGCTATCTATGACAAACCCTATTTTACTGAATGGAGTAAAACTGAAAGCTTTTCCACTTAGAACTAGAACCAGACAAGTTTGGCCTCTATCGCCACTTCTATTCAACATAGTGCTAGAAGTTCTAGCCAATACGATTAGGCAAGCTAAGGAAATAAAAGGTATCCAAATGGGAGCAGAGGAGGTCAAACTCTACCTCTTTGCTGATATGATCTTATACTTAGAGAACCCCAAAGACTCAACCACAAGACTCCTGGAAGTGATCAAAAAAATACAGTAATGTCTCAGGATATAAATCAATGTCCATAAGTCAGTAGCCTTTGCATACGCCGATAACAGTGAAGATGAGAAGCTAATTGAGGACACAACTCCCTTCGCCATAGCTTCAAAGAAAATGAAATACTTAGGAATATACCTAACAAAAGAGGTAAAGGAACTCTATAAAGAAAATTATGAAAACCTAAGAAAGGAAATAGCAGAGGATATTAACAAATGGAAGAACATACCACACTAATGGCTGGGAATAATCAACATGGTTAAAATGTCTATACTTCCCAAAGCAATCTACCTATTCAATGCCATCCCTATTAAAATATCAACATAGTTGGTGCCTATGGCTCAAATGGGTAGGGCGCTGGCCCCATATGCCAGAGGTGGTGGGTTCAAACCCAGCCCTAGCTCCCCCCACCGCACCCGGCCAAAAAAAATACCAACATCGTACTTTCAAGACTTGGAAGAAATAATTCTTCGTTTTGTATGAAACCAGAAAAAAACCATATAGCTAAAGCAGTTTTTAGTAATAAAAACAAAACCAGGGGCATCAGCATACCAGACTTTAGGCTGTACTACAAGGCCATAATGATCAAAACAGCATGGTACTGGCACAAAAATAGACATAGACATTTGGAATCGAGTAGAAAACCAGTAAATGAAACTAACACTTTATAGCCACCTAATCTTCAATAAAACAAACAAGAAATGGGGGGGGGGGGGGAATCCCTATTCAATAAATGGTGCTGGGAGAACTGGATATCCACATGTAGAAGATTAAAACTGGACCTGCACCTTTCTCCACTCACAAAAATTGATTCAAGACGGATAAAGACCTAAATTTAAGGCATGAAACAAAAACATCCTCAAAGAAAGCATAGAAAACTCAAATTAATCCACGTGAAAAAAGCCAACAATCCCATATATTGATGAGCAAGACAGATGAATAGAACCTTCTCTAAAGAAGACAGATGAATAGCTAGCAAACTTATGAAAAAATGCTCATCACTCTAATTATTAGAGCAATGCAAATCAAAACCACCCTGAGATATCATCTAACCCCAGTGAGAATGGCCCCACATCACAAAATCTCAAAACTGCAGATGCTGGTGTGGATGTGGAGGGAAGGAAACACTTTTACACTGCTGGTGGGACTGCAAACGAATATAACCTTTTTGGAAGGAAGTATGGAGAAACCTCAAAGAACTCAAGCTAGACCTCTCATTTGACCCTGCAATCCCATTACTGGGCATCTTTTTCCAGAAGGGAAAAAATCTTTTACCATAAGGACACTTATACTAGACTGTTTATCACAGCTCAGTTTACAATTGGCAAAATGTGGAAACAGCCTAAATGCCCCCCAACCCAGGAATGGATTAACAAGCTGTGGTATATGTATGCTAGGAAATACTATTCAGCCATTAAAAAGATGGAGACTTTATATCCTTTGTATTAACTTGGATGGAAGTGGAACACCTTATTCTTAGTAAAACATCACAAGAGTGGAGAAGCAAGAATCTTATTTACTCCATTTTGATATGAAGACAATAAATGACCTAGTACATGGTGGGGGGTGAGGGAAGGGGAGAGCAGAGAGAGAGAGAGAGAGAAAAGGAGGGAGGGGGTGGGGGAAAGGAAGTGTAGAGAGTGGGAAGGAGGATGGGGGATGGAAGAAGAAAGAGCAGAGAGAGGAAAGGGGGGAAGGGGTAGGGGTCTCAGTGTGTGACACAACATTTGGGGGCAAGACACAAGTACAAGAGGGACTTTAACCTAACAAATGCAATCAGTGTAACCTGGTTTCTTGTACCCTAAATGAATCCCCAACAATAAAAAATAAAATAAAATTGTTTTTATAATTAAGTCTCAAAAAAAAAAAAAAAAATTAGGGATCTGATCAATACACCCAATCACTTTCTACTCCAGAATGCATAGCTGGGTCTACCTTCTCTGCAGCCCTTGGGAATGGTCTATGGTTGAATAATCTCTTAAAAGTATGTTTTCTAATTCCTTACCTTCCCATTTTTGGTTTGGTTCAGATTATTAGCATTTTTGTGTGATTTATGACAAAACTTATTTTATAGAAAACATTTATATGTGTATAGTACTGTCTATGTAAGGGCTTTATATTCATTACCTCTCCTAATCCTCATGATAAGTCTCTGAGTTAGGTACCATTTATATCTTTGATTTAGATGGAGAAACTGAGGCACAGAGGCTAAGGGACTTGTCCAAAGACACACAACTACTAAGATGTGCAACTGAAAACCCTCTAGAATCCATCCTCACTCTTCAGACGTTTTCACCCTGCCCAACTGTTTCACTGAGCACTGAAGAGTTTGTTCTTGCAAACAAAATGAGTTGAAAAGGGGGTGAAGGTGGCATGTTCCGTATAACGTCTATCCAACTGTTGACGATTACGTACTGTCATTTATGCTGTTTGTCTTGGAGTTTGAACTCTAAAGCACACAGGTGCATCTCCGGGCAGGGGTATTACATTTGTTCTTTATAGCAAGACTGTGATCATCATGAACATCTCAATTTTAAATTGAGAGAATACTTAGTATTACTGACTTTCAACAGTCGCAACTTGAAAAAAATTTTAAAAAGAATAATGCCACAAACTTGGGGGAGTTTTGGGGAGTATTTTTAAAGACCAAAACTCCTATGATTATCAATACAGATTACAAAAATAATCAGAAAGTAGGAATAAAATTAACAAAATACAAAAATAAAAATTACCTGGAATTCTGCTTTAAGAAATTCTGCATTATTCTAAGCAACTATGACTAGAACCCTCTTAGCACCTGTGAAATCCTCTATTAGTGTGCCAAGATTTGTTTACACAGTCTCTAAACCTCCCGTGAAGCCAAGTCTGAAGCCACCAGAGAAGAGCAGCAAGGTCTGCCACTTTGCACAGGGCACAGGACAAACCACCAACAGCTGGAGGAAAGGCAGGTGAAAAACTCTCCACTGACACCAAGTAAAATTCTTGTTCTGCTGGAAGCAGAGCTCCCCAAACCAAAGACTCTCTTCACTGCTGGAGAGAGGAGGAACAAGAACAGTGAGAAAACTCCCTACTACATACTTTCCTTGAGGCCCAGGAACTCAGGATTGTCCCAAAAGGAGGCTGGACCAGAACAACAGAGAATACCCCCATCCCCAGATACAAGGCTGGTGCAGAGTAACAAACAGCAGCAGTTCACCCCTGCAGGAGCTGCAGGATCACTATAAGATGAGGTGGAGCACTACCGCTGAGGCTCCTGCACTGAGCCAGAGTCAGAGGCAAGAGCAGCTCACCTAGAGGGGCTGGAAGGCTATGGTGTACTGACAGTAGCCATAGCAATAACAAAACCTGGGCCCACCTCAGCTTCGGACCAAACTGACTCAACCTTCCATAATAATGGCATAATACTACTTATTTCAACCTCTGTAATTTTATGCAAGATGATGAACATATAATAAAAAAAAAAAACACATAAAAGAGAAAAAGTTACCCATTTTTGAGTGACAAAGTAATGAAAGACTTAGACTCAGAGATGACCTGAAATTTGGAACCTTTAGACACTGATGATGGAACAACTATGTATGTAGAGTTTACTGAAGATGTAGAGAAAAAGGTGGCCAAAACCCACAAATAGATGGAGAATTTCAGCAGAGAGATGGATTTATAGTTATAAGAAAGAGTAACACAGAAACGCTATGTTAAAAAGGCATAACATTAGAGATGAATAATTCCTTCAACAGGCCCAACAGTTGGCTAGACAACCGAGGAAAAGAATCAGTGAAGATAATTCAACAGAAATGGCCAAACCAACACAAAATGAAAAAAAGTGAACTAAAAAGACCACCATATATAAAAGTTGCTAGATATAATGTACAAAAATCTAACACGAGTAACTAAAGTCCCAAAAAGAAGAGGGCAAGAAAGGGGCAGAAAAAAACATTTGGAGGAGTGAGTGAGAACTTCCTGAAAATAATGAAGATTATCAAACCACAGCCTTAAGAACGCCAAACTGGGTGACTCTTAGATATGCCAGACTGTTGAAAACCAAAAATAAAATCTCCAAGGCAACCAGAGAAAAAAATACACTTTATACATACAGGAACGAGGGAAAATTTAAAGGAGACCTCTGACGGAAGACTACGCAAGCTGGGAGACCATGCAGAGATATCTTTAAAGTATTTAAAAAAAAAAAAAGTCAACCCAGACTTACATCTGAGTAAAAATAGCCTTCAAAAATGAAAGCTAAATAAATACTCTTTAAGACAAAAAAAAAAAAAAAAAAAAAAAAAGGCAACAGAAATCACTTCCAGCAGGCTATATTATAGGAAATGCTAGAGCGAGTTCTTCAAGAAGAAGAAATGACTCCAGAAAACAGTCACTTTGGAAGAGTTTGGCAATTTCTTATAAAATTACACAGACCCATCCTATGACTCAGCAATCTCATTCCAAGGCATTTGCCCAAGAAAAGTAAACACACAAAAAGCTGTACACAAGTGTTTATGGAGGCTTTATTCACAACTGCCAAAAACTGGAAATACTTGCAAAGTCTAACTGGTGAACGAACAAATTGTGGTACATTCAGATAATGGGCTGCTACGTATATAAAAGAACAGACTATGGATGCCTGGAACAGCTGGGATGAACCTCAAAAGGATTACACTAAACGGAGGAAGCCGGAGGGGGAAGGCACGCTGAGCGACAGGAAAGAGGTCACTGGTGCCAGTGGGTGTACGACAGTGGGCAAGACTGAACCAAGGGTCCTGAGAGAACCCTCAGGGTGACGGAAATGTTCTGTACCTTGATTGTGGTACTAGTTATAAGACTGTAAAAGTTGCCAAAATGCATAGAATTATACACCTAATAATAGTAAACTTATATAAATCATACCTTATTAACCTGACTCAAAAAAAATCTTACCACCATCAAGTCCAAAAGAATTAAGACAGCAATCTCATTTATAGTAGCATCACGTGTGATAAGGTATGTGTAGTATAAATATCTTCTCTCATATTTTAGATATAAAGATACTACTTTTTATTTTAACAAACCAAAAATGTTACTGGTCACACGGCAATAAATACATTCCTTCAGAAATTTCTGTATCTGTTTTTTTTTTTAAACAAAAATACTTTTGTGGTATTTTCTAGCATATTAATGGAAGTCTAAGCACTTAAGTACCATCACTGGAGATTATCAAACTAGAATACTACATAGTTGGATTTTAACCATTAAAATCTACACATCTATCTAGGGAAAATGCTGATTAAAGGGACAAGGAAGGTTAATGGGATTCCAGCTCATTATCCTTTCTCTAAACAATTCAAAATCAGGTAAAATCTAAATTACTTAGATACTGACAGGGGTTGTAACCTTTAAAATAAAACATTTTTCAGGTTACTGTCTGGTATGAATGTAGCAACAAATAAATGATAAGCAATTTAGAAATATAGCAAAGTATCTGCTAAAAAAATGAATTTCATGTAGTTAGTGATTATTTTTAGTACACACAGTTATGACCATATTTAGAATAACAAAAAAATGAACAACAATGAAGCTCACTTCCATTAAATGTTAATTATTTTTATGCCTTTATCACTGTAATGACATAAATAGGTTAAGTATTTAGGCACTATTTAAAATACATTTACATATGCGTTTACATATTACATACACAGGGTGGACATAAATTGCACATGAACTTTATGTTTATCCTGTATATTTAAAATAATCAGTGGCATTTCAAGTCCCTTTGCAGATTTTTTCTTTTTTAACTAATCAATAATTTTTTATATTTATGGGGTACAAAGTGATGTTTTGATCTATCTACACACTGTAGAAAGATTCAATAAAGC
This sequence comes from Loris lydekkerianus, assembly GCA_963574355.1. Taxonomy (NCBI): domain Eukaryota; kingdom Metazoa; phylum Chordata; class Mammalia; order Primates; family Lorisidae; genus Loris; species Loris lydekkerianus. The sequence goes on along the minus strand of CAUYPK010026309.1, from coordinate 3,414 downwards.
TAAATAACATATATATATATCCCCTCATCAACTTATGTACTTTGTGATGAAAATGTTAAAAATGTGTTCTTCTGACAATTCTGAAATACACATTATAACTATGGTCACCATGCAGTGCAATAGACCACTAAAACCTATTCCTCCAGTCTCCCTGAAATTTTGGATGCTCTGATCAACATCTTCCCTTTCCTCACCCCTTCCTCTACCCCCTAGTAACTACTTCTCTACTTCGTTTCTATGAAATTAACATTGTTTTAGATTCCACAAATAAGCAAGATCATACAGTATTTGTCTTTCTGTGTCTGGCATTTAGTATAAATGTCCTCCAGTCCCATCTGTGTTATCAGGAAGGACAGCATTACCTTCTTTTTTAAAGCTGCAAGGTATTCCATTGTGTATATATGCCACATTTTATTTATTCATTTATCCATTGATAGATACTTAGGTTGCTTCCATATCTTGGTTACTGAAATGAACATGAGGGTGTAGATATCTCTTTGACACAGTGACTTCCATTTCTCTGGGTATATAAACAGAATTGGTATTGCTAGATCATAATGTAACCCTATTTTTAGTTTCTTAAGGCACCCCCATATTATTTTCCAAAATGGCTACGCTAACTTACATTTTCACCAAGAGTGTACAAAGGTTCCCTTCTCTTTTTTTGATAATACCTGTTCTAACAGGTATAAAGTGTCATCTCATTATGATTTTAATCTGCACTTCCCTAATGATTAGAGACAATTTTTTCATATATCTGTTGGCCATTTGTATCTCTTTTGACAAATGTCCATTTATATCCTTTGCCTATTTGTTAACTAGCTTATTTGTTTTCTTGCTATTGAGCTGTTTAAATTCCTTATATATTCTGGATGGTAGACCCTTATCAGATGTATGATTTGCAAATATTCTCTCTCAATCTGTAGGTAGTTCTTTCATGATGTTGTCTCTTCTGCTTTTATACCAGTACCATGCTGTTCTAATTACAGTAACTTTATAAGATATTTTGAAATCAGGGTGTGTGATGCCTCTAGCTTTGCTCTTTTTGCTCAAGATTGCTTTGGCTATTCAGGGTCTTTTCTGGTACTGTGCAAATTTTAAAATTGCTTTTTCTATTTCTTTAAAAAATGATACTAGAATTTTGATGAAAATTACATTGAATCTGTAGATAACTCTGAGTAGTAGGGACATTTTAACAATATTACTTCTTCCAAATCCAGGAACATGACAGATCTTTCCATTTGCCTCAGTTTCACTCATCCACATTTTATATTTTTCAGTATGCATGTCCTTCCATAACCTTGGTTAAATTTACTCTTAAGTATTTCTGATGCTACTATAAATGAGATTGCTGTCTTAATTCTTTTGGATAGTTTGTTGTTAATGTGTAGAAACACTACCGAGTTTTGTGTTGATTTTGTAATGTGTAACTTCACTAAGTTTGTGTATCAGCTCTACCAGTTCACTGGTGGAATCATTAGGGTTTTCTATACTATATAAGATCATATCATCAATAACAAGATAATTTCACTTCTTCCTTTCCTGTTTGGATGACTTTTATTTCTTTCTCTTATCTAAGTGCTCTGACTAGGGCTACCAGTGCCATGTTGAAAAGAAGTGGAGAGTATATAGTCAATTGTGTATTTATCTATATTTTCATTCTCCTTATGAAATACATGTTATACATAAAGTATAAACAATAACTACACACCCATATGTATACTACCATGCTTACGAAAGACAGAATTATTTGAACATCTCTTGTATCCTTCTAGGATCACACCCCTCTCCTCCTCCATAAGGAATCATTAGTTTACACATTTGTGTTTCTCACTCTTTTTACTTTTACTACGTCTGAATGGATTTCTCGCTGCTTATTTTGTCTTAAATGATACTTAAATCACGTTGTAGCTTTCTTCTGTAACTTTTTTCACAAAAAGACTCCTTGTGATATTTGTCCATGCTGCTGGAAGTAGTTCTGGTCTGCAGACCAGACCATTATATAAAAATATCACAGTACCTATTTTTCATGTGTTCCTTCTGATAACTCTATCCTCTCTCACATTCCTAACTATGGCAGATTTAAGAAACAGTCTAAAAAATTTTTTTTTAATTAAAACATGTTTAAAAGGAGAGTAATTATTCTCAGCCACTGTCAAATGTTCCTATAACTGTTTAAATCAGTTGCGCAATGATGTAATTTGAGTATTTATGAGTCATTGTAATATGAATATAAAACATTGTTTCTGACAGCCAAACACTATTAGCTCCATCTGGCTTAATGGCTCAGTCTGGGGCCCTAGACAATGCCCAAAGTTCTCCACACTCCTGCTCAAGCTCTCCCCAAGGCATTTCAACTGATTGCCAAGTCCAAAAACACCAAAACAGTTCACAGTTGTCACCATTGCAATCCACGTCACCACCATTTGCCAAATGGGTTTTGCCAAAATGACAAAGAGAGAGTCATTCAAGAAAAGATAATTGGGCTGCGACCTGCAACCAGTGCCCACCCGGACCTCCGGAAGAGCTGTGCCACAACCCACAATTGCAGGGCACCTGGACCTGTGACATGACCTGCAACCTGCGCCCGCTGGGTCTCCGCACGCCCTGACCAGGAACTCCAGGAGCTGCCCAACCCCACATCGTCCCTCCTGTACTCTCCCTGCCTCCTCACCGGCTTGCTCGTCTAGCCAAGGACTCTGGTGGCCGTGTGCTCCCTGGAGCCCTCCCTGCCTCTGCATGGAGCCCTTCTCCTGGCCAGAGACTGCTGGAGCCTTGGGGTCTCTGTGCCAAAGTCACTGGGCACCTGGCACTCCCAGAACCGTGTGCACCACCTCACGCCCTGTTGCTGGATCCAGGTGTGTCACACTCCATAGGTACTCCCACAACCAGAACTCCCTGGCTGGGGCAGCCCCAGAGGAGCTACACAGGGTCCCTCCCTACAAAGATCCAGCAACTACAGAGTGATCCCGATGGGGTCTAATCTTGGAGAGACACCTCCCCAACTCAGGATGGCCAGAGGAAAAGGTGAAAAACAATGATGAGGCAAAATCAATGAAAAAACTCTGGCAATATGAATAATCAGAGTAGATCAACTCCTGCAAGGATCAATGGGGCAGACACAGCACAAGATCCCATGCACAAACAAATAGCTAAGATGTCAGAAATTGAATTCAGAATCTGGATAGCAAATAAGATCGAATTAGTATTCCAAGCAGTAACCCAAAAGATATCTCAAGAATTCAATGAATTCAAAGACCAAATGCCCAAAGATTTTGACACATTGACACAAGAAGTTGCAGCCCTCAAAGATCCGAGAAACATAGTAGAATCCCTCAGTAACAGAATGGAGCAAGCAGAAGAAAGGATTTCAGACATCGAAGACAAAGCTTTCGAACACTCCCAAACTCTCAA
>CAUYPK010026308.1:0-14290 GCA_963574355.1 Loris lydekkerianus | reverse complement strand
ACATTTTCCATAATAGTCTTTAATGATCTTTTGTATTTTTGTGGTATCCATTGTAATGTTTTCTTTTTCTTCTCTGATTTTATTTATTTGGGTCTTCTCCCTTTTTTTCTTAATCTAGATAAAAATGTTTTGTTTTTGTTTATCTTTTTAGAAGAGCAGCTTATTATATTTTTTATTTTTTAGTCTCTATTTCATTTGTTTCTGATATGACCTTTATTATCTATTTGCTTTAGTTTGGTGCATTCGTTCCAATTAATGAACCAGTATTAATACATTTTCATTAACTGAAGTTCCTGGTTTACATTAGGATTCACTCTTTGAGTTATGCATTTGATGAATTTTTACAAATGTGTAATGACCCATGTCCATCATTATAGCATCATACACAGCAGTTTCATTGCTAAAATCTTCAGGGCTCCACCTAGTCATCCTCCCTCCCCCACCCCCTGAGAAACACTGATGTTTCCACTATCTCCATGGTTTTGCCTTTTTTAGATGTCACAGGGTTGAAATTCCACAGAATGTAGCTATTTCATATTGGCTTCTTTCACTCAGTAATGTGTACTTAAAATTCCTCCATATCTTTATGTTTTGATGGCTCACTCCTTTACGTGATAAATAATATCCCATTGTATGGATATATCATAATTTACTCATGCATTCACCTATTGAAGGATGTCTTGATTACTTCCAAGCTTTGACAGTTATGAATAAAGCTGCTGTAAACATTTTTGTGCAGGTTTTTGTGTGAAATAAGTTTTCTTCTCTTGGGTAAATGCCAAGAAGTACAATCGCTGTATCATTTAGCAGGCACGTGCTTAGTGTTTAAAGAAACTGCCAAGCTGTCCTCCAAGGTGGTTATACCATTTTGCATTCCCACCAGCAATGAATGAGAGTTTCTCTTGTCAGTATTTTGGGACTTTAGCCATTCTAATAGGTATGCCGCTCTATCTTATTATGTTAATTACAATTCCCTGATGACATATGATGTCACACATCTTTTTATATGTTTAATTTATCATCTCTGTGTCTTCTTGGTCAAGTGTCTACTCAGATCCTTTTGCCATTTTTTATTTGAGCTTTCTTTTTAAATTATTGAATGTTAAGAGTTCTTTGTATATTTGGAATACCAGTCTTTTATCAGATATATGTTTCACAAAGATTTTCTTCTAGTCTGTAGCTTGTATTTTCATTCTTTTAATAGTATCTTTTGGAGAACAGAAATTTTAATTAAGTTCAACTTACTGTTTTCTTTTTTTTTTTTTAATAGATGTTGCTGTTGCTATAGTGCAAGTCACGATCACCTAGATTTTCTTATCTTCTATGAGTTATATATTTTTCCGTTTTCCATTTAGCTTTATAATTTATTTTGAATTAACTCTTGTGAAAGGTATAAGGGCTCTGTCCAGACTCATCATATTGCATGTGGATGCCCAATTGTTTCAGCACCATTTTATTGAAAAAAAAAAAAAATTACTCCTTATCCATTCAGTTCCCTTTGCTCCTTTGTCAAAGTAATTTTCTATAGGTGGGTGAGTTTTTTAGGGGGGGACTCTGTATTTTGTTTCATTGATTTATTTAATCTATTATTTTATTGATACTGTGATATCTTATTTTTATATCTTTATATGAGCCTTGACATCTGATTCATCAGCCGTCTGGTGATGAATCAGATTCAAAGCCCTCTGACTTTGCTGTTCTGCTGCAATTGGCTTTTAAATCTTTATCTTGAGTCATGACAACTTGTTGAATTTTCTTACTAGTTGTAGAAGGTTATTAGAGATTTTCTACATGGACTTTAATATTATCTGCAAATAGGGACAATTTTATTTTTTCCTTTATTATTTGCATGTCTTTTTTGTTTATTTTTTTGTTTTATTTGAGACAGACTCTCAATTTGTCACCCACAGTAGAGTGCGATGGCATCACAACTCACAGCAACTTCAAACTCTTGGGCTTAAGTGATTCTCTTGCCTCAGCATCCCAAATAGCTGGGACTACAGGCGCCTGCCACAATGCCCGGCTACTTTGTTGTTATTGTTGTTATTTTTTAGCTGGCCTGGGCCAGGTTTGTTAACTGCCAACCTCAGTGTAAGTGGCTGGCACCCTACCCACTGAGCTACAGGCGCTGCCTCTTTTATTTCTTTTTATGCCTTAGTATACAGAGTAGGACTTATAGACTATGTTTCTGTTATTAATTTCTAGTTTCACTCCCTTATGGTCAAAGAACACTATACATGTTCTTTAAAAGAACTTCAAGTCTTTTAAATGGGTTGAGGTTTGTTTTTATCCTCAGGATATGATTGATATTGGCATATATTCCTTAGTACTTGGGAAGAATGTATATTGTATCTGTTGATGGAGTATTCTATAAGTGTTGATTAGATCCTTCCGGTTGATGGTGTCTTTAGTTTTTCTATCTACTTTCTAATTTTCTCTGTAGTTGTTCTATCAGTTATTGAGAGGAAGGTATCAAAATATCCAATTATAATTGTGGATTTGTCTATTTCTGTTTTCAGTCCATCAGTTTTTTCTTCACATACTTTGCAGCTCTGTTTTTGTTTGTTTTGTTTTTTTTGATGCATACACATTTAGGATTGCTATGTCTTCTTGACAGCTTGACCTTTTTATTGACATATAATGTTTCTAGTAGTTTTCTTTGTAGTGAAGTCTACTTTATGTGACATTAATATATGTACTCTTGTATATTTCTTTAATTAATATTGGCATGGTATAAAATTTTTCATTCTTTATTTTCAGTTTACCTATATTATTAAATTTAAAGTGAGTGTTGTATAGAAAGTATGTAACTGGTGACTTAAAAAAAGTCTGGTCTTGGAATCTCTGCATTTTATTTTATTTATTTATTTATTTATTTATTTATTTATTTATTTATTTATATATTTTTAAAATTTTTTTTATTAAATCATAGCTGTGTACATTGATATGATCATGGGGCATCATATACTAGCTTCATAGACCGTTTGACACATTTTCATCACACTGGTCAACACAGCCTTCCTGGCATTCTCCTAGTTATTGCGTCAAGACATTTACATTCCACATCTACCAAGTTTCACATATACCCTTGTAAGATGCACCGCAGGTGTAATCCCACCAATCACCCTCCCAAAAGCTGTGACCCAGTTACAACCTAAGAATAAGGGGAAGGGAGAAAGGAAAGGGAGGGAGGGAAGCTCTGCATTTTAGTTGGTATATTTAAACCATGTATATTTAACATTGTTATTGATATCGTGACTTAATTCTGGCATATTGATTTTTATTTTCTGTTTGTTCTGCTTTGTTTCTCTGTATTCTTTTTCTCTCTTCCTATGGGTAAACTGAAATCTTTTTAGAATTCCATTTTGATTTATCTATAGTGTTTTTGAAAGTATCTTTGTATTATATAACTTCTATAGTCATTGATATACCGTATATACTCGAGTATATACAGTAAGTATTAAATTATAGATACATCTTGTCACAGTCTATTGGTGTTGACTTTTACCAATATAATGAAACTATAAAACTTTATCTCCCTTTATGTCTCTGGCAATTTAGTTGTCTCACATATTTCTTCCACCTATTTGAGAACCACATGTTACATATTACTTTTTGTTTACTTCAATTATGAAACATGCTTTAGAGAACTCCAAAGGAGGAGTAATACCTACCCTGTTCATGAATAACGAATTCTTTACATTGTTCTTGATTTTTTGCTTTTGTTCTTCTTTTATTTTGCTTTTGTTTAGAAAGCTCCTTTTGTCTTTTTAGTATTATTATTCTATTGCTGAGAAATATCTCAGTTTTCCTTCATCTGAAAATGTCACAATTTTCCCTTTGTTCCTGAATGATATTTTTGCTGGGTATACAGTTTGAGGTTAACAGCTCTTTTGTTTCAGTACTTTAAAAAGTACTCTGCCACCTCCTCTCAATACTCATGGTTTCTAATAAAATATCCATCATCATTCAAGTTGTTTTCTCCTCTGTGTGAGGTATTGTCTCTCCATCATTGTTTTTAACAATTTTTCTTTGACCTTTGTTTTTAAAAGTTTAATTATTGTGTGTTTTGGTGTGCATTCCCTTGACTTTATAATGTTTAGGCTTTGATGAGCTCCTCAATCTTTAGGTCTAGGTCTTCCAACAACTTTGAAAATTTTCAGTCATTATTTCCATGAGTTTTTCCTTCTGAGACTCAAAAGACATGAACATTAGATCTTTTTTTATAATTCCACAGATCTCTCATTCTTCTTTGCTCTTTTTTTTTCCCCAAGTGTATTTTCTGCCTATTTCAGATTGGATAATTTCCATTATTTTATCTTGAAGTTCACAGATCATTTTCTCTGTTTCCTTCATTCTGCTGTAAATGTATCTGTTGGGGAGTTTTTTGTTTAGTTATTATGTCTTTCAATTCTGAAATTTCCATTTGGTTCTTCTTTACACTTTCTACCTTTTCATTTGATTCAAGCATTTTAGTGTGTGCTACTGGAACTTTTTTTTTTTTTTTTTTTTTTTTAATGGCAGCTTCGAAATCCCCAGCAGATAATGCCATGGTCGCTTTCATCTTGGCATTGGTGTCTACTAACTGTTCCTTTTTCAATAAAGCTGTGATGTGTCAGGTTCTTGGTAGTACTACTGATTTTTTTTTTTTAATCTGAACTTTCTGAATATTAAATTGTGAGACTGTGGGTCTTATTAAATCTTTTTTTGTAGTTAGCTTCCTTTGACACCATTCCGGGGGGGAAGGTGTGGGCATTGTCTCATTACTGCTAAGTGGGGGTGGAAGTCCAGATTCCACCCTAGGTCTTCTATGATATCTGTGGTGGAGAGATGCTCCTTGTTACTATGAGTGACACCGAGGAGAATTCTGGCCTCCAACCTACCTTGAACAGGTCTTAGTACAACTCCAAGCGTAGCCCCCACAGACAAGGTATGTAGGTAGTATGCAGTGGGGGTGGTGAATATCCCTACTCTCCCCCCAGGCCTCCTATTCTACCTCCCTAGTTGGGAGCGGCTGCCTCCTTTCTTTAATATCACTTAGGAGTTGGGGTGCCCTACATGGTCTCTACTGTCTCCATGGAGGCTGGCCTCATTGTTATCCTGCAGGCATGAAAGTCCAGGCTCCTTACTTACTACTCTGGTTTTCTGGGGGCACAGAGTTGAGGCATCTTGTTACAGAAAGCAAAGGGTAGAAGTGTACCTGTTCCCCTTGGTTTTTGCTTATGTGTGGGAGTGGGGATGCTGTTTTTCTGTGGTATTTGGCCAAAGTGTAGAGGGTTTATTTTCTAAAATTTTACCTAGCTACATTATACTTTGCCTTATACTTTGACTAAAAATTTCCCCCTATTTGTGTCTATTGTTGACTACAGCTTTGTGGCTTTTCCATCATTAAGTTTGGAATACATTACGTGGGACAACAATAAAATCTAGGGAACTTGCAGCCGTACTATTCTTTGGATCCCAGTGTCCCTGGCTGATCTGCCTTCTGCTGTTCACCTTCTGGAGTCTTTTTATGCTTGCTTTATAGATAATTTCCATGGTTTTTAGTTGTACTTCCAGGAAGGAATAAGGACAAATATGCCTACTTTATTTCTCTGGGTGCAGAAGTGCACTTTATCCTTTGGCCGAAGAAACAGGTGATTGGATTTGCTGATGGGTGTGGGGTATGAGGGAAGGAACAGTCAGTGATGACTTCTTTTCTTTGTCCTTAGCAACTGCAGGGATGAAGTTGTTAGTAATAAAAACTGCTAATTCCACAACAGAATGACTTTGTTTCCATTTTATCAAAAACTGAATGAAATGATTGGAATATGCATGGCACTCACATTATAGATAATCGTGTTGGCCCACCTACCTTGCTTTGTAAAATTACCCCACTGAATCTCGATGACTGCATTATGAAGTAGGATGTAATACTGACTTTTAAAAGTCAAAAACACAGAGAATTCAATCTGAACCAAAAGATCACACTCAGTAGTTAGCTGCCTCCATTTCCATAACTTCTTTTGTATTCAACTTCTTAATAACATTGTAGAAAAAATTACATTTTATGTTTCTCATGAGCAGTATTCACTTTAAAACACTATTTGTTAATTAGAGAATATATGGTAAGTTTTATTATTTTACTGTTTAGTTTTAGCATAGTAAGCCAATGTCAGTTTTCCTTTTGCCTTTCACAGGTTTGGGGGTATGGAAATAAAACCAAAGTGACTTTTAAATGTACTTATTTTAAAATATGATTGATTTTTATTTGTGTTTTTCCTAGTACCCAAATTTATTGCTTCAAGTTTGCCCATGACCAAGGCCAAGGTTATCATCCATATCGATAGACCACGGATTCAGTGCTCGTAAAGAAAGTGAACCACCATTGTATGGAAAGCAAAGTGTTAACTTGTTTCCAGAGCAACAGCTGTTGTTATGCAGTATGAAGGGTGTTTGCAGTAACAGCTTGCTATGTTGAGTAGCTAGAGAGGAAAGTCTTCCAAAGATATATCCTATCACTGCAAATAAATAAGGAAAACCAAGCCTCCTTCTAAACCACACACAGATAGTTATGGGAACATTATGTTTGATTTTTGCAATGATTTTCTGCTTCAAATGGACAATTTTAGAAGACTGGTCCTTTCAAGCAAAGACTTGGAAATTCCATGTATGTAGTTCATTATCAAAGGGAAATATTGACAATCTACTAGCTGGGACTCTAAGCAGAAGAGTGAGAAGTGACTACTGAGGCTGCTTATTTTCTTTTTATAGAGGCAAACAGAAAACCAGGGAGGTTAGTTAAGTGACTTGCTTCTAAAAGAACAGATAGCAAATAGGGAGGAGAACTCAGGCTACCAGTAGATGTTTCCACCACATTTCTTCAGCTCCATTCCTAAAAGAGGCCAGGTCAAAGAAAGATACTCAAGGAAGGTCTAGGTATTTAGTAAATTATGACTTTAATGACCAAAGCTTAGTCCCAGCTCTTGAGAGACTGATGTGAGAGAATTCCTTGAGCCCAGGAGTTTGAGACCAGCCTGGGCAACATAGCAAGACCCCATCTCTAAAGAAAAAAATAAGATCCTATCTCCTGCTAAGTAGAATTCAATCTGTCCATGAAAAGGTAACGTGTAAAAGTTTGTTCCCAAGTAAATGAGGCCTGCTCACCCTGCCAGAGATGCCAGCTATTTCTCAGCTGTCTTGTCTGTCCCAAGGAGACACTTATCTTACACCAGCTGTGCTAGCATGCCCTGCATGCGTGGTTCATGTCCCAGACTACGCAGGTCTTGATCCCAAACCAGCCAAGTATTTTTCCAAGGCATTTGCTAGTAGGCACAGGTCATTACTTGCTAGCCCAACCCTCCCTCCCCATCAGTTGAAGCTCTGCTCATCTCTGTATTTATTTTCCTCCTGGACACTTTTTTGCTTCTTTCCCCTTTTATTCCAATTCTTGATAAGGTATCCTTGCTCATTTTTTTTTTCCCTATGAGACAGGCAGTTTCCATGCAGTATTGTCAAATTTTTTTGGTGAGGGGGGTGCTTTGTCTAATAGTGTTTTACCCCTTAAGAAAAAAAAAAAAGTGGTTTTGATATTGATATATTTAAGCTCTGCGTGGACAAAAGCCAAGTTTAACTTAAGGTAATCAAGGATTTTTCATATCATTTGTACAGAAAGTTCACACAACTTGGGCCAAAATGCTCTCCTAGAAAACTGCCACATTGTTCAAGGACCATTGTGATATACCCTCTACCTTCTCCCTCCAGCCACTGCTCAACACCAGAGATTTTCACTTTTTGTACCTTCACACTAAGTCACTTCCATGCATGCCCCACTGTCCTTGGTTTCTTTGTGCTGTCTGTTCTGCTGCCTCCATTCCTGGGTGACTCACCCTCCTCTTTAGGAATCACGTCTCTCAAGAAGGCTTGTGCAATTAGCTAGCCTTAGGTCATGCATCCTTCCTCTGTTCTTCACTGGAAGAACATCCAGAGTCTGCCCTTGTACTTGGCATAGCTGTTAGCCATCTGATTGTATGTTTCTCTCTTCTTAGACTGCTTGGTGGCACATATTATACTTTTTTCATTTCTATCACCAGTAAGTGTTAACCTAGCACAGTGCCTGCCACAAGGTGGATTTTCAACTGATGCTTAGATGTAGGTGAATGAAAGAGTGGAATTCATTTGGTTGTTCATGATTTCTTTTGTCATGTGTCTTATGACATAGAGGAGAAAATAGCACATCATTTTAGCATTATAAAATTTCTAAACTAACTTGTCTGATGTAAAAGTTGTAGAAACTACTTTTGAGTCACATCCTGGATGTATGATAATATAATAAAAAGACCAAAAGATTCTGTAAAAAAGAATGTGATTCTAGGATGTTAGAATTTTGTAGGGGCAAATCATCTGAAAGATATGAAAATGAAGCTTCAGAGGTCCTAGAATGCTTCAAGTACTTACGGCTAAGTGTGTAAGACTTCACTGTCAATATTTTCTGTTGTCTGTACAAAAACTTTTGACAAGAAGATTCTAATTTAGTGTTCTAAACAGTATATAAATAAAGTGCTCTTAAACTATTTCCTTCATGGCTTAGTGTAAAGAGTCACATCTTTTTAGGTAAGAATCAGAATTGTTTTTTAAAGGGAAACCATGATTGAGGGAATCTCTCTCTTCTGGCATTTTTAGCATTGGACAGAAACATAGAACTCCATGCAGTTCTGGGTTCATTTTTAAGTGCTGATGTTCAGGCACATGGAAAGGAAGGCTATCCCGCACTGTGCTCTTAATTAGGACTCAGATGTTAAAACCTGAGTACTTAATGCCTCAGCTTTTCTTTCTCAGGGGCTGCCTCTCCCCTGTGGGGATTTAGGTAATAAAAGACTCTCCGGTCATGGGGTCAAGGTCCCGGACTTGCTTCTGTTTTGAATGAGTGATCATGGCCGTTGAATGTCCTATTAATCTTGAAAGTGCTGTGGGGTTTGGGGAACAGACTACTGGTTAGCTGTTCACTCGCATTTTATTGAGCATCTACAAGGTCTGACAATTAAGTTCACAAACTTGCCATTGTGCACAGAACTAATGAAAGCACTGCAAAAATTCATCAAATTGAGTGTCACATCTGCAGCTGACTGAAAAACACAGCAGACCAAGTAAATATTAATAGGAAAACAGAAAAATCTTAACTGAAAATCTTGGTGTGACAAAGGCACGTGCAAAACTGGGCTCTTGCATCATGACAAAGCACCAGCTCATTTAGTGCCATCTGTGAGGGAGTTTTTAGTCAATCAGCAAATAACTGTATTGGAACATGTTCCCTACTCACCTAATTGGGCCACAAATGACTTTTATCTTTACCCGAAGATGACAGAAATATTGAAAGGAAGCCATTTTGATGGCATCTGAGGCATTAAGAGTAGTACAGTGACAGCTCTGATGGCCATTTCAGAAATAAAGAGTTCTGGAAAATTGCTTTGAAGGGTGGACTAGGCTCTGGCACTGGTGCATAGCTTCCCGGGGGAGTGCTTTGAAGGTGACCATAGTGATATTCAACAATGAGGTATATAGCACTTTTTCTAGGATGAGTTCGCAAATTTGTTAGACCTCACTTTCCATGTGGCAAGTCTCTGCCTGGAAGGAGCTGGCTGTCCAGCAGTGGAGGCGGGTCGTGCAGCGTGCTCAGACCAGTGATCACCGTGTGTCAAGAACACAAATTTGGGTTAGGCACTCTGTTCCGTGCTCACCTTCATTAACCCTTCCAATCATCCTAACAACACTAGAAAGTGAAAAATAGGTATTACCATTATCACATTTGGGGGAAGGAAACTAAGGCATGGAGAAGCCTAATAACTTGCCCAGTATCACACAACAGGTCAGGGGTGTTCCAACTCTTGACTCTATCTATATTCGGAGTGATTCTGCCTTCCAGTTAAGGAGATGGGGATGTAACTCCCTTCCTCCTGTCCCTTCAAGGAGGAAAAGAGATTTTGATCGGACTGAGAAGTGTCTTAGTAAGCTTGAGATGTGGTAACAGAACACCACAGTCAGAATGGCTTACACAAGATGTTTATTTCTCATAGATCTGGTGCCTGGAGGTCCAAGTTCAGGTTGGCAGTGTGTCTGGGCTCTGGGCAGGGCTGTCTTTAGGCCTACAGGTAGTTCCTTTGCCCTCATGAGTCACCTCTCTTTCTCTTCTTATAAAGCTACTAAGCCTACCACGAGCATCCTACCTTCATGAACTTATCTAAACCTTTACTCCTTAAAGGCCCCATCTCCAAATTCTTTCACTTTGGGAGTTAGGCTTTGAATATATGACTGTGATGGAAGTTGGGTGGCCCAAACATCTCCTCTATAACAAGCAGGATGGCCATTTATTCTAGTTAGAGGACCCAATATTGCAAAGGCCTCGAGGCATGATAATAATCCCCTCCAACCAGGGAACTTCAGTGTATTTTCAACATTTTTAGCGGATATAGTAGAAGGAGCCAAAGTAAGAGGATTTGAGCCCAAAAGATGTAGAGGGATCAATACCATTTATTTGAAAAACACAACAACAAATACAGAGATAGCTGATATTCTAGACAGTCCTGAATTAAAATCTGGACCTTATCATTTACTGGCTGTTTAATTTTTGTAACATTATTTATCCTCTCTGAGACTCAGTGGTAAAACACAAAATAGGGTTGTTGTGATGAGACAGTAAAGAATTCCTGCCAAGGCTAATTCTCTGAGCAGCGTGCAGTACCCCATTCAATAAAACTTGCAGCTCACAGGGCCCGAGAGTCTGGTGGTTCATAACTGAGGGAGCAAGGGGCAGATTAAGACTTTGGAATGGGAGGTTAATCCCTGGTTGCTCACCTGGTCCCATAGATTGGGGTTTGAACAATTTTGTACCTGTTACTTCACTTCCTTACCACTGTGACTCTGAGGATGCTGCTGGCTGCTGCTCTCAGGCAGCAACTATTGTTCCTCTGATTACTGTAGCCACCACTTCTATAACTGCTCTCACTAGAAACCACCCTAATCACCACCTGGAAAGCCATCCTTCCTATCTGCAAGGTTGTTGGAGGAGTAAGCAAGGTAACTTAACAAATGTGGGTCCACTCTCAGACCTGGAAAGCTCTCTACCGTGTGTGAAGAAACCCATGTATCTCCTGCTCAGGACTTTCTCAAGGCATGACAGAGTGGAAGGTGGGGTGCCTCCTGCTCTTGTCCAACATGCCCCCTCCCTGGAAGCTTTTCCTCCACTGGCCGGGCTTATAGTAAGGAGGTAAATAAACTCCATTGGGTCACTTCATATTCTTTTTGTCCAGAAAATAATCAATGGACCGTGCCGAGTACTTGACATGGGGTTCAGGCACGGACAAACTGTACAGCCTGTCCTTCTGCTTTGATGCCAGCACTACTGTATTTTTAGACTTGCCCAACACTGCCAAGACAAGCCGTCTATGGAGATGAAGGCCAGGCTTGCTGGCCTGTGCAAAGAAGCATGTTGCCTAAAGCTATGGCGACATATGCTGGCGGCCCTCATTTGCTGCGGAGGTGGGGGGAGTGGTGTGTTTTGTTGTGGCTTCATTTAGAACATTTTATAGCACTTCACGCTGCGTGTGCTGGAGGATGTGTCGAAACATAGGATTAGCTTTATGAACTAACTTTGTAGGTGTCTAAAGCAATGTAGCAAGTTTTGAAAAATGAATAACGCTTAAGTTTATCTTTCAGCTGCAAGTGAAATATTTACATTTTGGTATGTACAAGAAAATCACTTATCAAAACATTATGAATTTGGAATTGTGATCATTTGGGTTGATTTTTCCCTCTATACTTTGTAGGAAAGGAGGTTTGTTCTGCACATTATAATATTGTACAAAATCAAGAAGAAATGTGTTAATATCTTAACGGGACAAACTGTTGTGGCCTGCAAATGAAAACTCATAGAGACACCCTTGATTCTTGCTAGTTGCTTACCACCTATGATGATAATAATACTAAGGCTTATTTTATTTAACACCTCTATCCTAACTGCTTACCTTTGGTTCAGTTCTTCCTGAACACCCACTTGGGTTGCTATAATAACTACCTAACTAGTTTTCTCTGGTCTATCCTTTCCCTAGAAGGTCGTTCTCTACATAGTTACAAGAGTGGTGTTCTGATACCAATTTGATTGGCATCTCTGATTCATGGTCATCAGTGACTACCGAGCACCAGTATAATCAGAGACCAGCTCTTTGAAAAGGCAGATAAGCCCTCAACTGCATTTCCTGTTTCCTCGTTTTCTCTTTCCCACATACCAGGGAAGGCTAAGGCCACAGGGAGCAGCTAACTGTTTCACCTTCCATAGAACTCTTTCCTGCTCTGATTGGAATGGCCTTGCCCCTACCTCTGCCTCCTGAAATCCTACCATGGCTTCTCTCACTGTTGCTCAGCCCTGAAATTGTGGCCTCTCCTTGCAGTAGTCACTGGGGCACCACCATGTTGAAGCATACCTCCATGAAGGCACTTACCACCCAGTGTTAAACTTATTTGCTTTTCCCTCTGCTAAAATGAATTCCTGAAAGCAAGGATTATGTCTTATGGGAGCAGTTTTTGGTGCCTTGCATGTAGAAAGCCCTCGGCATATGTCTGCTAAATTAAGTGGCTTCTGGTTGTCAGCAATGCTCCCATTTGCCAAGCAAGCCTGGCAGGGCAGCTCTTAGAAGTCCCTGGTGAGACACCAGTTTGAGTTATGGGTTGGATGTGAATGGCTTGAAATGTAGCTTATTCTAAAATCATCCACAATTAAAAAACTTCAGGCTGCTTTTGCCTGTCATCTAAATGAATGAGGTTTTAGTACTTTCCCCTGGAAAAAGAAATGCCGTAGACCTTCAAGAGTTGAGCACCTCGCTATGCTGACCACCTCCTTAAGTTGACCTAATTTTCATAGACTCGACATGCACCATATGTACTTACCAGTATAACAGGCCTGGTTCCTTATGGTGACCACCTCTGCATGTTGACCAGTTTGTTACAGTCCCTTGGATGGTTGAGTGCAGAGTTTCTATGTATTGTAAGGCTTTATTTTTCTAACCCTTCCTATGGAAACCAGAACAGATGCCCATGTATACAACATCTGTGGTTAGACTGATTACTGGCCATCTTCCTCTACTAAATTCAACCCCGGGCCAACAAACACTTGGTTAGGTCAACTCGTCAATTGATTTAAGATCAACAGAACTTATTTTCTTTGAAACTAGTCTTTAATTATTTAATCTTTTCATGGATTCAGATGAAACTTTCCTTTAATTAATCCAAATTGTGATGATATAGATTACATGAAAATCCATTTACATTGTAAATCTTGTTCTAGGTTCTAATAGGAGCTAATTCAAATTCGATACTGTTTATGTTAAACATTGAATTGTATTGAATGGTACCAATGGATTTTTAGAGATGTTTTTACTAGGCACAGTCTAAATCTTTTAAAGACAAGGATTTTCAAGTTTAATGAGTTCATATGAAGAACAAGGAAACAAACTCAGGTTTCTGTGAATCTGGAGCAATATAAACCATTAACCATATCAAAACCCTCCCGCTCCAGACTATATATTTATAATGTATAAATTTATACATTATATATGTAATACACTACATTATATATACACCATATATAGTGTATATAGTATAAATATATGTATATATATTTTTATATATTATATAAACAAGACATTTATTTCTTGTATTTTGGAGGTTGGAGATCCAAGCTCTCTCTTATAGGTATATATAACAGACCTCTCTCTTATAGGTATATGTGTATATTATATTAAATATATGTTTATATTTATGTAAATATATATAAATATATATATATAATTATTTGTATACCATTATACAAAATTATATAATAAAATATACCGTATATACTCAAGTATAAGCCGGGTTTTTCTGGCACAAATTTGTGCCGAAAAACCTGAACTCGACTTATACTCGGGTCATATAGGTTATTTGATTCGGTGCGCGCGCACCTAATCAAATGCACGTAGTCTCCAGTCCTCTTCTGCCATCTGCTTGAGGGGGCAGTGCTTCAGCTCAGTCCACAAGTGGCAGCTGAGCTGAAGAGGTAGGCGGCTGAACTGAACTGTATTCCACTGAACTATTTAACCCACAACTATATAACCCACAGCTTGATTACCTGTAAAGCTATAGTTTTCTGCACTTTATTTAAAGTTTTAAAGTTGTTGTTGCTAGTTTACAGTTTTTCTTTAGCAATAAATATTGAAAAGCATTTAACCTACTGATTCCTCAATTATTGTAATTGTTTTGGGTATATATTTTTATTTTTGAA
>CAUYPK010026305.1:0-15276 GCA_963574355.1 Loris lydekkerianus | reverse complement strand
AGAGAGCCACACCACGCAGTGACCTGCCAAAACAGACAAACACTCACACAAAAGCATATAATTTTAACAATAATATATTAAACACATAATATAACATGCTCAGTCAGGTGTTTTTTGTTACCTTGTTGGAGTGATAGGATGGTAATCTCAGTGGGATTTCTGGCATCTTTTGTTTTCAGTAATCTTCTGCAAATCAGGTTTGTATTCAGTTGTAGCCACTCAGAGACGGGATGACGCAGCCTGGGGGCGGGACTACGCGCTCAGAGATCTCTCCTCAGAGGTCCCTCCTCAGAAGCAGCATAACAAAATCCAAACTTGGCAAAGAGCCACAGTAAACAAAATAATGATAAGAGGCAAAGAGCCGCATTCATTTTGGCCGGGAGCCGCATGCGGCTCGAGAGCCGCGTGTTCGCCACCCCTGAACGAGAGCCTGGAGCTTCTTGTCCCATCTCTCTTTTAGCACCGTAGAAACCTCACTTTTTTTTTTTTTTTAATGACAAAGTCAAGAGAAACAGATTGTAGTGCCCTGAATCCTGGGACACTTTATTTCTCCCCCTCCCCCCAAATTTAAAAAAGAGCATTAGGACTAAAATTCATCTGTGGTGCTAGAAGTTAGAGTAATGTTTACCTTTCAAGGAGGAGATATTACCAGAGCAGTGATATCACAGAGACTTCTCCAGTTACAGAAATATTCTACATTTTGATGTAGATATGTGGTTACACATATATTAAAATTCATTGAGCAGTACTGATCATCAACTTGACTGAATTAAAGTTTTACCTCAATGAACAGCAATGACGATAGAAAGACTTAGGAGAAAGAGAGCCGAACATAGAGTATATTGAGAGGAAAAAAGACAAAGGACCTGAAGGTGAATTAGAAGAACGTACGTCTGAAAATTAAATGGTGCAAACATTGAAGAATACATGTGCTTGCATAAAAGAGTTTGGTTTGGAAAGGCTAATGAATTCTCATACAGCCCAAAACAATGGCTCTCCATAATTCCTATGAAGCAAAGGGAAAATTAGCATTACAAACTGGGGCTGTTATTCAACATATTGCCAGAATCTTGGAAATATTTCAGCAGTCTACAAGGGTAATGGATCTGATTGAAAAATGTAATAGATGGCCCATCCAAACTGTGCTAGCAGAAGCAGCCCCCACATGCTCACTAGAAAGATGGGGATAAGTCCCAGCCCAGACACTTCTCTGTCCCCTCAAATGCAACCATTTGTACTAACCCGTGTTCTGTGCAGCTCTTCTGCTGCATGGGCACCGCTTTTTAAGGCAGAGAGTTCTTTGTTCCCCATCCCCATGGTGACACCAATTCTTCTACTTCTAAATCTGGAGTGCAATATCAGAAAACACGATGGTTGGGTGAGGGTGCCAGGGGCCAGCAATGGCTCATTGTTTTGAGGAATTAAGTCCACACAAGCACAGCATTGTGTCCAAACGTAGTAACAGTGACCAAAACTCTGCACTGAGTCAGGCTCGACGTGTATGGAGCAGTCAGAATTCAGAGTGGTCAGCGTAAAAATGGCAGATCTGGCATGGAATCACTTCTCTTCTATTTAGCAATCGCATACACACTGTTTCACAACTCTTCCTCTAGTCCCTATTTCTAATCAGGTTTCTGTCTCTATTGCTTCCCTGTGTAGGGATTTGGAGGCCACCACTGCTGTCAAAGAGTCAGTATGCCCAGAGTGGTCAGCTCACCAGCATGAGTTCACATGTCCTGGAAGGTCTAGATTTTGAATGTGATCATTCTGTCCAGTGTGGCCCGTGTATTTGAAATGGTTAGGGGTTTGACTTAATGTCTTAGGCCTTGTGTGTTCAGTGTGTTCAATGTTCAGCCAGTGGAGTCTGCGCTGTTTACAGTTCTTATTCCCTCTGGGCCTAGTTGAAATCTGGCATCTTTAGGAGGGAAAGTGGTCTGAAGGCTGGGTACTGTGGTTCACGCCTGTAATCCCAACACTTCGGGAGGCTGAGGCGAGTGGATCACCTGAGCTCAGGAGTTTGAGACCAGCCTGAGCAAGACCTATCTTTAAAAAATAGCTGGGTGTTGTGGTGGGTGCCTGTAGTCCCAGCTACTCAGGAGGCTGAGGCAAGAGGATTGCTTGAGCCCAGGAGTTTGAGGTTGCTGTGAGCTATGATGGGGGGACTACAAAGTGAGACTCTGTCTCAAAGAAAAAAAGAAAAGTGAAAGTGGTCTGAGGACATATATGGTTGGAATCTGGGCATGGGTGTGGGGCTTTTGCATGTCCTTCTGGTATATAGGTTTTCACTGCCCCAGTACTGTTTCCTAGGATTGGTTATATAACCTCTTAAATAGCAATTTCTTCCCCTAAAGAAGGTGGAACCACCCCTACCCTGCCTCATCCTAGCTCTAGCCACACCCCACTAGGGATATTCAACATTCCCTGACACTGGCTAGTTGCGTCTTGTCCAAACTCCAGCCTGGGACCCAGAAGACCTGGGTGGCAGGATTTCTTTCCCCTTTGCCCTTTCCTGGTCTCTCACTCTCACCCAACACTGCCTAAAAGATCCCTCAACAGTGGCCTTAACATACCTTTCTCCCCTCTTGGCTTTATGTAGTAAAACCCATTATTCATCCATTCACTAATTTTCAGTTCATGCATTCATTCAGCAGACATTTTTTAACATCTGTTGTGTTCTAGGGATTACTTTATTAGTCAGGGGTATAGAGGCATATGAAGCACATATTATCTTCCCTTTTTAGAGCTTGTTTCCCAGAGGAGAAAACAGACTAAGTGAATAAATAATCAAACAGGTATATATTAGATAGTGAGGTAAATAAAATCAGAGCATGAGATATTGACTGGGAGGTATGTAGGGAATACTAAGAAGGTGTAGTTTTTGCCTTATGTAAATAAAAGTGCCAAAGACTTGGGGAAGTCTTAAAATAGCCCCAAGGTTATTAAATGCAGTGAGGGCTTGATGGCCTAGTGTCATTTATTTTCCCCTTTTCCTTTCCTAAACAAACTACTTCGCCTTAGGAAAAGCTGAGTGGGTGACCCAGCTTTAATTTATAGCCCTCATTAATATCACCCAGTCATTAAAACTTCATCCTCCCCATCAGAGGTTGGTCTATGAATCTGGGCCTAACCCAGTCAGCACATAGTATTTTCCGGTTAATATGGATTAGTTCAGGAATGGGCACATGATCTAATTTGAACCAATTAAGTATATTCTTTCTTTTACTCTTTTTTTTTTTTAATCAACATAATTTAAGTGTGCTGTGAAAGCTTAACTATAGGTTCAAGTGGCTTGTGAGATAAAAAAGGTTGAAAAACACTAGTCTAGAGGTTCACTGATGTCTTCAACAACCAGACAACTGAGATGCGGAGGGAGTTTTCTAGAAATGCCTGGGAAGTTTTCTGCTCTCTATAGGAAGAGATGGTCTGTCTAACTAGCTTGGAAGCAAGCAGACCTAGTTGTTCCTAGCAGCTGGCTCATGGCCAAGAGGCAAATACTGGGAGTGAATTCTGACACCAGGATAGCTGAGTGTAAAGAAGGAAGTTGTCCTGTTGTTGAAGACATCAGTGAACCTCTAGACTAGTGTTTTTTAACCTTTTTTAAATCTCACAACACACTTGAACCTATATAGTTAAGCTTCTGTTGATAAAAGAAAAAAAAGTAAAAAAAAAAAAAAGAATATACTTATTATGCTTTAAACTTCTTTCAAATTAATGATCCTTAAAACTTTTTTGCAGCACATCTAAGATCCTCTCACCATGGCACAGTGGTTGAAAATCATTGCTCTAGACCAGCGGTTCTCAGCCTGTGGGTCGTGACCCCTTTGGGGGTCGAATGACTCTTTCACGGGGATTGCCTAAGACCATCCTGTGTATCAGATATTTACATTACAATTCATAACAGTAGCAAAATTATAGTTATGAAGTAGCAATAAAAATAATTTTATGGTTGGGGGTCACCACCACATGAGGAACTGTAGTAAATGGTCGCAGCACTAGGAAGGTTGAGAACCACTGCTCTAGACTGACTGATCTTAAAAGACTAGTCACGGGCACTTAGCATTCCTGTACAGGCCACAGCTTCTGTTTACGCATAGAGCAGGCTAGAGACCTCAGCAGCAACTCTTAACCAGTGACAGACAGGAGATGATGGATAGCTACCTCAGCTTACCTGTCCCTTGCTTGAAACAACTCTGAGGATTCCATGTGACAGAGAAGCCCTCCTCACCTGGGGAGCATTTACACTGAGCTGTGAATGACAAGAAGCTATCCCTGAGGAGAATGTTCCCAGCTGCGGCAACAAGTTGGCACAGACCCTAATGTGGTATTTGTTTTGGCATGTTCCAGAATCAGAGAAAGGGACAGCAAGTATAGCTGGGCCGTGGATAGCAGAGACTGGAGTTCTAGAACCAGGGAGTCTGATAAAGTCCTTTTCTTCATCTAGCTTACAGTTTGGCCTTGGGCAAGTTATTTATTCCTGTGAGTCCTAGATTTCTCATCTTTAAATGAGCTTAAGAGCAGTACCCAGATGACAGGTTTATAATGAAAATCAAATGAGCTCATGAATGTGAAGTGTTTATCGCAGTCCCTGGCCCAGAATAGTTATTCTCTCATCTAGATTAGGTTTGTTTGCCTAATGTTCAATTTGCTATGGATTTTATGTCCTTTCAGAGTCATTGTCAGAAAGAGCCAAATAAAATTACACCCACTGAACCTTGGAACAATGAAGTGCAGACACTCCTGATAAACTCTGAGGAACCACAGCTAAGCTCTTTTTTCTTTTTTTAATTGAGACATTGTCCAGATCTAGTCATAACTCTACTTGCCCCCAGAATTTATCTCTTTGCCAGAAAATCTGGAAGCATGCCTTAAAATCTGGCAAAATGTGAGATAAGTGTATCCTCTGAGTAAGAACACAGCTCCTTTCCTGCGGCAGCATCTGCTGGAAACTATCAAAATATAATCTGTCAAAATACATGGAGATTGTGGCTTGCAATAAACACTTTGGCCAATTTGTCCATCAAAGAAGATTAAAACCTTGCTGCAGACATATTATTGAAAAAAGCTGGAAGTGCTACTATGGTTCCACTAGAACACACATCATTAATTACCTGATGGACCTTGACACATACATTGTGGGCTGCTTTGAAAGCCTGCTGTGGAACCATGCACTCTAACGGGATCTTGTTATTACTGCAGGCGAGATCCTGAGATAGCTCTTACATTGAGGCCATCACAAGTATTTCTGCCTCTTCAGCCCATGCTCAGCTTGTCAGGAAGCTACTGCAAAATTGCGTATGTTAATTGCACACAGACAAATTTGTACGGTGATTCCAGAACTTATCTGCAAGAAGGAAAGAATCCACGCAGGCTACTTTTAGCAGCGAATTATTGTAAATCCACAGTAACAGCCATTGGATTTAATCATATGTCTATTTGCTTACAACAAACAATAAAGACCAAGAAAATGTGTGTCACCTTCCCGACTGGTAGTGCTCTGTCCTCTAGAGGTTTCTGTCAGGGCAGCCTAATGAAATAATAGAAACTGCTTATTTTATTTATCTAGGACAAGTAATATTTTTCTTACCTCTAGTAAGTACTTAAAGCAATCAAATTCTTCTATATTAAGTCAAAAGCGATTTAGTGACCATTTCTGTCTGCCATCATATACTAATTTTCTATAATTATGTGCTATTAAAAATGAAGACAGAGAGAAGGATTCAATTCCTAGTTCAGCCACTTATTCATTCTTTGACATTAATAATAGTAATAATGATAGTTAACATTTATGACAGCTTACCAGATCCCAAGCATTATGCTTAGCACGTAACTGATACCCATTTCATTTAATATTCGTAAAAAGCCTTTGGGGAGGAGATGTATTATCATTATATCCTTTTTATAGTTCAGAAATAAAGGCTTGAAAGGTTAAGATATTTGTCCAAGGTCATACTCTTAATAGATGACCTGGCTGCATTTCAAACTTGAGCTGCCTGACCCGGAAGATTATTCACAGTACATTTTGTCTCTTCTTGGGATGATTTCTTATCTATATTTGTTTTTTTCTCTCAGGTAACTAGGGAGTCCAAGGCTCTGCCCAGACTGTTTCCAGACTTGGTGTGGGAAAGAGCAGAGTTGGCTCACAGCTGAGAACCTGAAGCACAGTGTGAGTGGGGCCAGGGCCGCAGGCCATGGGAGTGCCAGGCAGGATGCAGGGAGGTTTGGCATGCCCAGTCCTGGTCCAGGGATCCACAGTGAAGGGTGAGGCTGGGTGCAGTGGCTCACACCTATAATCCTAGCACTCTGGGAGGCCCAGATGGGAGGATTGCTGTAACTTAGGAGTTTGAGACCAGCCTGAGGAAAGCAAGAGCCTGTTCTACTAAAAAATAGAAAAATTGGCTGGGTGTTGTGTTAAGCATCTGTAGTCCTAGCTACTAACAGGCTGAGGCAGAAGGATCATGGGAGCTTAGGAGTCTGAGGTTGCTGTGAGTTAGGCTGAGGCTATGGCACTATAGCCTAGGCAGCAGAAAAAAAAAAAAAAATCATACAAAGTGAAGGGTCAGCAACAGAGGACGTGTAAGACTGAGCAAGTGAGTTTGGGAGACAGACTAAAAAACTGCCAGAGTCTGTGGGGACTCCAGCAATGGGAACTTAACAGCAGATGTCCAGAAAAGAGGATGCTGGTGGGTGTGGAGCTGCAAAGGTACCAAATGCATTCCTGCCACTGACGAAACAGAGGTGATAATAATGTTTCTCTTACATGCATCTCTCCAAGAGCAAGCAAAATAGCCTATGTGCAAAGCACTTTGAAAATTCTAAGGGGAGAATTTTTATTACAGAGGGTTTCTGTGTTCATGTATACACAATAAAGGAAATCTGTGCATCTGTGATTCTTTCACAGTAGCCTCACATAGGACACCTCAGTTGGGTTTAGGTAGAAAGTAGAAGATTGGTTTGACAAAGAAAAAGAACAGGTAACTTTTCAGCTTTGTCACGTTTTGATGGGAGAATTTTCAAGTGTACCAAGAAAATGAACACTGTTGCAATATGGTGCTCTAATGCTATGGATTCTAGGTGAAAACGTATCATATATGACAGGTTGAATGCAGGATTTAAAATATGTATGGCGGATTTTGTTTCGTAGCTCCTGATCTGCACTGGGGTTTGTGAGTGCTGCCTCTATTGTAGGAGGAAAGACAGTAGAGCATGGGGGGCTGCACTGGATGCAAAGTCAGTAGAGGAGACCTTGGGATGCCTCATTAATACCCCCAAACAGCTGGGAGGCTGAGGTGGGTGGATTGCTTGACCTTAGGATTTCGAGATCAACTTGAACAAGAGTGAGACCCCATTTCTACTAAAAATAGAAAAACTAGGCTCAGCACCGGTAGCACAGTGGTTATGGCATCAGCCATATACACCGAGGCTGGTGGGTTCTAACCTGGCCTGGGCCAACTAAACTACAATGGCAACTGCAACAAAAAAATACTGGGTGCTTAAAGTCCCAGCTCTTGGCTGAGGCAAGAGAATTGCTTAAGCCCAAGAGTTGGAGGTTGCTGTGAGCTGTGACACCACAGCACTCTATGGAGAGTGGCATAGTGAGACTCTGTCTCAAAAAAGAAAAAAATAGAAAAACTAGCTGGGTGTTGTGGTGGGTGCCTGTAGTGCCAGCTGCTTGGGAGGCTCAGGCAAGAGGATTGCTCAAGCCCAAGAGAGTGAGGTTGCTGTGGGACTCTATTCATAGGGGCAGAGTGAGACTCTGTCTCAAAAAAAAAAATGCCCCCTATCTGTTGAGTACAGGCTGGAGATAAGCAGGGTGGGTCATGGGGTCACAGAACACACTACTGGGTCTCTGTGCCACTCCCAGACCATGGAAATTAGCACCTGGGAAGGGAGCTGGTGTCAGGAGGCTGCTACAGGTAATGCACCCAGCAGGGTGGTTAGGCTGGTGCCTGATTTGGCTGGCAGCAGAATCAAGACAGTGCTAAGTAGAGGCACAGCTATTACCTGGCAGGAGGCCTGGCAAGCAGTGAACAGAAGCCTGAGTGAAACGTGGGAGGCACCGAGAAGCTGTATAAAGTCATCTCTCTGCTGGGAATGCCCTTGGCTCCCACCATATACCATTCAGGTTGAATAGGAAATAGTCATTTCTATCAGCTAGTCTCTAGATCCTGATCTGAGAAGAGGATTCCAAGAACAGTCAGAAGAAATGAGGAAACCTAGCCTCAGTTCGTGAGTAAGCTTCACCTTATTCTTAGACGAATAGGAAAAAGTCAGAGGAGCAATGAAAAGATTCTGAAGCAGAAAAATGGAGAACACACTGTTCAGGATGTGGAGAAAAAGGATAGAGTTGAAAATAATGACGGATAGCTCAGGGACAGAGTGTAGTGATTACACAGAGCTAACTGAGGCTTCTAAGTAGGAGACCAGAGCAAAGAGGATGAGAAATATACCTGTGGTGGGAGAAGAAAGCTAGCCTCAGCTCTGGGAGAGCTGAATCTGTACATGGAGATGGCTAATCTGTTTATATTAATGAAAAGAAAATTCAGGCATAGCCTAGTGATACTTTTAGATTTCAAAGACTTCCAGAACATTCATTTGGGGAGCAAATCAAGTGGCCTACAAAGGGGATTGGGAGGATCATATTTCCCTCTGATATCCTCTCAGCAATATTAAAAATAGGGGTAGACGGGGAAAAGATTTGGCATAGGAGTCGTATAAGAATTTTATTCTAGTAAAATTATATCTGTATATGAAAAACATTTCATTTTCTGACAGAGTAAGTAAAATAGCTACCAAAAAATCCACTCCAACCACCCAAAATGGCTCAAAAGTGAGGTCTAGCTGACCTAGAGATAGAGAACTCAATGGGAAAATCAGTTTACAAAAAAAAAAAAGCTTGCACTAAGCACAAGTTGTACATAAATTAAAGAATGATAAATGTGGTTTTAAACCAAAGGAAAATATCAAAAACAAAATTTTTGAAAGAATAATACCTAATAATAAAATGGACAGGGTTGGTTATATATGGTTATCCAAAGTACTCGACATATAAGTACGTGTTTATAAATATTTGCTGAACGAGTATAAGACTATTGCCATATATGTAGAAGTAAGTAAGAAATGGGGATGGCTAGTACTTTAGAAGAAGCTAAATCATTTCCTTCTTTCACTGGGTAAAGTAGAACATCCAGGAGAATAAAGTGGAACTTTTTCCTTCTTTTATGCTTAAGAGATAATTTTTTTGTTATTGCAAAGCAAAAGTCAAATTCATTATTTCCATATAACTATATATACAATGGGCCTTGGTAGATTCTCTGAGCAAGTAACTTTTATGTCCTATATTTAGGAAGGGATGAACATTCTGAGGGAAGACGGGTACCTTTTACCACATAGTAGTACCCTGATATCAATAGATCTAAAAGGACAATTCTGTCAGCTATGAAATTTAACTCAAAAATGCCATATTCCTCCCTCACCTCCAAATGAGTGTGATTGACTGCTTCTTGATTTTTCACTTTATTCTTTTGGCCTTACATGATTCATTGAATTAAATTAGCCGGGTTTTTTATTTATAGAGAACTGATTGCAATGATTCATAACCATGATTCTTTTAAGACGACTTACTTAACAATGAGCCACAGTGTTGGCTGTTACAGGTGTCAGTGTCTGAAGCTCACTGTTGAGCAGAGCTGTCTCTCTATATAGAACAGAGTCTGCTTTACGACTGCGGGGGACTTAGCTGAAGAATAGATAATGGTTTTGTGTTATAAACAACACCAAAATTGTCTGATTCTAGCTTTGTTAGAGTGAGTGGAAAACTAGCAAGGATGGTTTGAACAGTTTGTCCCAGAAGCTCTGAAATGAATATCTGTTCTGGATTAGGGATGCAGACTAAGAACACAGGGCATTCTAAATAGACAGGCTTATTCTGAATTTGACCGATTAAAAAAGGAATTTATCAGAAATCCTGGTGGTGGCTGTATTTTTACCCTTGACCTGATCATATACTTTAGGTCATTTTTTAGACAATAAGAGATTGTTCCCTAATTTGGGGCTGAAATCTAGAGAAAGTATGTATCTTTGTTTGGGGAAATAAGTTTCAGAAAGTATCAAGGGTATGAATGATGTACTCCCTCCTGAATTTGACCTTGGCTCAGAATAAATGTGGCAGTGGGTTGGGGATTTCCTGGGAATTTCTTGGCCCTGCTCTACATGTGTCAGAGACAGCCCTGTTCTTTGTCCTCCACTGTCTATTGTATCCACAGAACATTTAATTCTGTTTCAGGAATGCTCTGGATTATTTTTCCTGTACATTACCTATTTTGTGAATTATCAGGGATGAATTTTAGGTCACCTTTGAGGAGTATAAACGTGCTAGAAAATGCAAACTTGTTTAATAGAACATCAGACAACTATGAACTGGCTGCCCTCATTATCTGTACTACATATTGTATATTGTGTTTCAAAGCAAAATGATAATATTTTTGCATTTATTTCTTTATTGTCAGTGCTTTTATTAAGTGAACATTTTTGACTTTATATTATTATTGCTTAATAGGTCAAATAAGCACAAACACATGAAACAATTATCCTTTAAAAAGATGTCAAATAATAAGTTTATATCTGTGTAATTTTCTCAATAATTCTAATTTAGGTGGGGTGCGGTGTCTCATGCCTATAATCCTAATACTCTGGGAGGCTGAGGTGAGTGGATAATTTGAGCTAATGAGTTTGAGACCAGCCTGAGCAAAAACGAGACCCTGTCTCTACTAAAAATAAAAACTGAGGCAAGAGGCTCACTTGAGTCCTAGAGTTGGAGGTTGCTGTGAGCTATGATGCCATACCACTCTATTCAGGGTGACAGCTTAAGTCTGTGTCTCAAAAAAAAAAAAAAAAAAAAAAAAAAGATTTATAATTTATCATTATTATTATTATAATATTATTTTTAGAGACAGAGTACTATGGTGTCACAGATCACGGTAACCTCCAGCTCTTGGGCTTAGGTGATTCTCTTGCCTCAGCCTCCCAAGTAGCTGGGACTACAGGCACCCACCACAAAGCCTGGCTATTTTTTGTTGCAATTTGGCTGGGCCGAGTTTGATCCTGCCACCCTTGGTAAATGGGGTCGGTGCCCTACTCACTGAGCCACAGGCACTGTCCCTATTATGTTTTTAATGTTACTATGATCTAAGAATTTGCAGAATATTCTCACCCATATATATAAATATACATATATCTTTGCAATATCACTTGGTTTGATTCTGTTACATTAGCACCTAAAGGGACTTAATTTATCATGTATTCCTTTCCCTACCCCATGTAAATAGTTTATTTAATTGCAGGGCTGCTCCAGGGAAGAACAATTGTAGTCAATGTGCTACCTTATTTGTGGTGCTTCTGATGTACAGTTGGGTGGTTGGTGGTGGGGTAAGGGTGTAAGGAATGAGGAAACTTAGACCAGAAAGGCAGGGGAGAGAGGAATTAGTGCAGGAAGGTTAGGTGGGAATGGGGAATAGTGGACAAGGGAGGAATTTTTAGTGCAGGAGGCTGAGATGAGAAAGCTCCCCAGGTGTATGTGACACTGAGAGTTGCAGGGCTGGAAAATGGATTTTAAAAAGTGTTGTTGTGGGTGTGAACCCTTTGGTTTTCCTGCAGAGTCCTAATTAGGATTGGAATGTCTCTGTTTAGGCTGCTCGGATACATGGAACCTGCGTGGACACTGGACATGGGTGTTAGGTGCTGGCGATATAGTCTCGGGCACAGCACACGTGCTGTCTGCTCTCCTGGATCTTACACACTGGGAGGGAAGCTGGCAGGAATCGAATAACTGCCAGAATATCATTCACCAATTCAAAATTTATTTGTTAAGCAGCTACAATGTACTAAGCAATATTTTGATTTCTTGTAATTCTGATCCATCAGTAAAACAAATAACATTATTCCTGCTGGTGGTGGCTTTATAATGTGCTAACCTGTCTAAGCTGGAACTTTTATTTCCCAGAATTTCCTTCCTAGTAAGCTGAGGGTTAGGGATGGCCACAAGAGAAATTTGTGTAAGCTCTGGAAGGCACAGCAGCTCCTTTTCCAGGAAGCTTCCAGAATTTCTTTTACCCTTTGTCCATACCCTTAGTAGTAGAAGCATCTTCCCTCTTACCACTTAAGGTGGACTGCTGGACTGCTGGGGATGGCCTGCTGATCCTCCTGGGTCTCCCCAAGCTGGTGCTCTGAGGCCTAGGGTTGGTGCAGGGCAGCTCTTGGAAAAGGGACCAGCTTCTTCTGGAGGTTTCCTATAGTTGTGAGGCTGGAGTTGCCGAGAGGCAGGTTACAAACATCTGTAGTTGTCCTTGTCCTACTGGGATCCCTACAACAAATCCTTTATTCTCTGTCATGCACGGCAATTCTGCTGCTCTGATTGAACCTGGACAGATATGCTGCTGCCATTGCAGAGTTTACATTCTATACAGACAGTAGACATTGTAATAAATAAGTAAATTGCAAATATGGTTAAAAGTGAAAGGTGCTGTAGATAAAAAAAAAAAAAAAATTACAGAAGGAAAGGTAAAGGGACTTAGGATGGGAGGCAGGGTGCCATGTTAAGTGGAGTGGCCATTATGGGTCTTATTGAGAAGGGAAGATTTGGACACAGACCTGAAGGAAGAGAGGGGAATAGCCCAGGGAAAAGAAGGAGAGAACACACTGGAGCGTGCTCGGAGCTCTGAGGAGTCTTGTGTGACTGGAAAGGAGACAGCAAAGAGGAGGGCAGGAGTCAGTGGAACTGTGCTGCGGTCTGATCCGCACTGCGAAGTTAGCAAACTGTGGCCTATGGGCCACATCCCACTGCTTGGCCTGTTTTTTGCACAGAAAGTTTTATCGGAACAGTCACACTTGTGCATTTACATATTATGGGTGGCTGCTGTCAGACTATGCCAGCAGAGTAGAATAGTTGCTGTAGCAAAGAAAATAATTTTATGGTTGGGGGTCACCATGACATGAGGAACTGTATTAAATGACACAGCATTAGGAAGGTTGAGAACCATGGTCTATATCCTTAGTAGTAGAAGCATCTGCCCTCTTACCGTTTAAGTTGATCTTCCTGGCTCTCTTTTCCCCTT
This sequence comes from Loris lydekkerianus, assembly GCA_963574355.1. NCBI lineage: Eukaryota > Metazoa > Chordata > Mammalia > Primates > Lorisidae > Loris > Loris lydekkerianus. The sequence continues at coordinate 2,167 of CAUYPK010026305.1, read as the reverse complement.
CCTGTGGCACAGAGGTAAAGACATCTATTTGACTTGATCTTAGGCACTTGGACACACAAAGGGGAATGTCAGAGAGGGGTTTCAAGTGATGTCGCAGCAATGAGACTATAGTTCTGCCCAGGACTGTCCAGTCATGAAATGATTGTTGAGTTGTGTCTTGTTCCTCAGCCTTTGGAACCCTGTGTTCCTCTCAATCCATTCCCAAGTCTGGTGCTCTGGCCTCCTGTTGGTTCTGTCGATCTTCCTCCTTCTACCCTGGATCATGTTGATAAATTAGATTCCCTGTTGCTGAAGTTAGCTCTAGCATGTAATCAAGAAACCTATTGATACAGAAGGCCTTGCGGCATTCTTTGCTGTATTTGTATCATGACATTATTCCGGTCTATTCATCTGGCAACCGTGCACTGTGATTTCTTTGTTTGGAAAGCGCAAACAAGAATAACAGTCTATTGAACTGTGCTTATTCAATAGGGAACAGACAGATGCCAGAACTTATGAAAGTTATAGCAATCATTTATGAAACTAGCATAGCTATCAATAATAACAATTTATTAATCACCTACTTCTTGAAAGTCAAATATTTTATTTAATATTTCTATAGATGCCAGGTATTTGGTTGAACAATTCTATATTATATATGTGAAAATCAAGATGAAAACTGGCAGGCTAGCAGGATCTCAATCTTGGGGCATGCTGTAGCTCTCCAAACGGAAAGGACTTTATATCCTCAGGAAGCAGACACCCAGGTACAATTAGAAGTGCAAGATATTTCTTGGGGGAAAGATCTGTGAAAGGTAAAGGGCCGGATAGATCACAGAAGAGTTAGACGGAAGCTGCAGACTGTGTTGCAGATTTGAACACTGTGAAAGGAGAGGGGGCAGGAAGGAAGACTTGTAGAAGAAGTTTATGTTGTAATGCAGCTCGGAGAAAGCCTCAGAGGCTGATGGAGAGATTTGCTGCAAATATTTTCAGCAGGAGGAGTTTTGGCTTGGACAGGAGTCTTCCAAATGTAGTAGCCCTGCTGAGTTCAGTCACTGGCTGGGAGCAGACTGGGAAAAGGGTGGCCTCAGTGTGAATCCTGGGCTAGATCCCAAAGATGCAGCCCCTGAAGGCAGTCAGCTAGCTACATTCCCTCAGTGAGTTATCTCTAAAAGTATTTGAGCAGAGTACCTCCACAGAGGCCACAGGAAGCCAGAGGAGGCATGGGAGGAGGAATTTGCTTTCAAAAATCAAGGCCATTCTCTTCTATCGGATCATTTTTCAAGATCACATTCTCAATGTGTGTAAGAGATCATTCTGGGTGCTGTGTGTGGTTTAGCAGGAAGTCTTTCAATCTGTTGTTGGGTGAAGTGAGTCCTGGGGAAGGATCACTTGTGGGCTGCTGGGGGGAACAGGCATTGCGCTCTAAGAAGCAAGTAAATACATTCTGAGAGATCTAGATCCTCTGCCTTCTTGCCTGCTGGAGTTATGTTCTTTCTGTTATCTACTCTCCTTCATGTACCTCAGACATTTCTTCTTTACTGAATCATGCCTCTCAAACCACGCATAAACATTTTCTTTTAAGAATTTCCTCTAGTGCTAAATTCTTCTCCAATCCCCTTCCTTTTATTCTGCACCTGTGAAGGGCAAGCACAGGGATGCTCTCCTCTCCCTTTGCATCCATTCATTCTTCAATTCACTTTAATCTGACTTGGCTTTTACCTCTCCTCAGGATTCAATTTGTCAAGGGCACAACTGAATTTGTGGAGCAAACCCAGTAACCAGTTCTCTGTTCCTCCTGCATGACCCTAGCGGCATCAAACAGTGCTGATACCCCCTTCTTTCTGGAACACTTATCTTTCTAGAACACTAATCTTTATCACATCCTCCTGGTTTCTTCCTATTTCACTCTGGCATCACTCTCTCAATATCACTAGCTGACTCCTTTTTCTTAACCAAATCTAAACTTTAGACTTACTCTCATTGTGGTCTTCAGAGAACATTCTTTTTCTTTTTCTGTTCTAGTATTTCTTGGTCAGGGTATCATGGCCATTTTGGGCAGGGCAATTCTTTGTGCATCGGGTCTTGTGTTGTTTCTGCCCCATTGATCCTTGGGGGAGTTGATCTACTCTGATTATTCATATTGCCAGAGTTTTTCTGTTGATTTCGCCTCATGATTGCTTTTCAC
>CAUYPK010026303.1:0-28214 GCA_963574355.1 Loris lydekkerianus | reverse complement strand
GCTTTCACATGAAGGCTATAACCCAACTATACTACAAGACTATGAGGAAAGGACCAAGGAAGGGGAAGGGAGGGGGGAGGTTTGGGTGGAGGGAGGGTGATGGGTTGGGCCACATCTATGGTGCATATTTTTATCTATAATTTAAAAAAATATATTAAAAAAAATAAAAAAAAATAATAATAAAAAATAAATAAATAAAAAACTTAAAAAAAAAAAAAGACTAGATTAGTATTCTACTTACTCCCACAACAGCCTGGGCTTTTGCTTCTATATCACTTATAGTCCATACTGTAATTTTTATCCAAATCTACTGTGAGCAGCTTGAGGGCAAGAGGTTTCTCTCATTTCCTAGTACAGTGTTTGCCACATATTAGGTGATCAAAAATTTTTTTTTCATGCTTCTTGAAAAAGTGACTTACTGGTCACAATGGAAACTACATCAATCCCCCCACCCTTTCTTAATCCAAACTTCTTCACAAAGCTTCTATTAAGGTCCTTCCCTTCTTGGAAACTTTGGTCTTCAGACTGTCTATGGCAGCAGGACCAATCATCTAGCTCAGGCTTTCATAAACTCTGCTACATGTACAGATCTACTTGGTCTGTTTTATTTCCGGTTCATGTTCTCCCTTATCTCTGGTCACTTCAAATAATCTGCCTTCACTTTTTCCCACTGAAATCTCACCCATTCTTTCAAGACTCTGCTCAGTAATCATTTCCATAGCTGGTCTTCCTTGACTCTTTTTTTTTTTTTTTTGAGACAGTATCACTATGTCGCCCTCAGTAGAGTGCTATGGCATCACAGCTCCAAGCAACTTCAAACTCCTGGGCTTAAGCGATTCTCTTGCCTCAGCCTCCCAAGTAGCTGGGACTACAGGCGCCCGCCACAATGCCCAGCCATTTTTTTTGCTGCAGTTGTTTAGCTGGCCCAGGCTGGGTTGGAACTCGCCACCTTTGGTGTATGTGGCTGGCCCTGTAACCATTGTGCTATGGGACCTGAGCCTTCCTTGATTCTTCAAACAAACATTGAACATATAGTTTACCAGGTATTTGGGCACTTACATTCATTTTGCTTGGGTGTAACAATTTCCTGGGTAGGTCATATGTCCTCCACAAGATGGCCTATGTTCTAGAGGGCAGGAATCATATTATCCTTTTTGGTATCTCTCAGTATAGCAACGATTCAATTTTGAAAAAGTAATAATCTATCAAAACGAAAGCTGCCAAAATTTAGAATTTACCCTTCAATCTGAAAAACACCACAGAATAAAGAGGAAAATTAATCACTAGCTTAAGTTAGTCCTTTACAGAGAAGAATATAAACTGGGAAGATACATCAGATAGGTGTGGGTGTAAATGAGAATTTTACTTGTGGTAAGCCATTAAAAGGTTGAGCAGATCATTAGTATGTTTTCTTTTCTTTTTTTTTTTTTTTGAGACAGAGTCTCACATTGGCACCCTGGGTAGAGTGCTGTAGTGTCATAGCTCACAGCAACCTCCAACTCTTGGGCTTAAGCGATTCTCTTGCCTTAGCCCCCCAAATAGACGGGACTACAGGCACCTGCCACAACGTCTGGCTATTTTTAGAGACAGTCTCCTCTGGCTCAGGCTGGCATTATTATGCTTATAACAGATTATCACATTTCCTCTAAGGATGTTTAGTTATCATTTTGAATATTACATAGTGGGTTCTACAGAGAACTGCAAAGATTTCCTGTAACATTATAACAGATCGTAAGGTTAGGCCTATAAGTCAAAACAAAGAGGATACCTAAAATCTATTATCCCTCAAATAACAATTAATTAAGGTGACAATAGCACCTATGAGAGTAGGCCTTGTTTTTCCATCAGCAAAAATTCCCTTGGCATCTAGGTAAAAGTGGCTGAACACCTTTTTAAATATTGTTGTCCCAAGGACTGACAGAGAATCCTATTCCAGAACACTTAACACATGAAATTAATCTGGAGACAATAACAAGTGCTCTCACAAACTCATATTCCATTTTAACTAGGCCTAGAAATACAAAGGTCTAACCAAAAAGGTTATTTGATGATGTGAAACACAGACACAATATTAGGCCAATCGACTTGGGAGGCTGAGGTAGACAGATTGCCTGAAGTCACAGGTTCAAGACCAGCCTGAGTCAGAGTGAGACCTTGTCTCTAAAAAAAGTAGCCCAGCATTGTGGTGGGTGGCTGTAGTCCCAGCTACTTGGGAGGCTGAGGCAAGAGAATCATTGAGCCCAAGAGTTTGAGGTTGCTGTGAGCTATGATGCCACAACACTCTACCAAGGACAACAAAGTGAGACTCTGTCTCAAAAAAACAAATTAGGCCAATTCAAATATTAATGCTTGTTTTGGTACCTTATAACTTTTTGGCACCCTGTTCCGTGTATGTTCCTGTTTACTCTTAACTACTGAATCTTTTTTTTTTTTTTTTTTTTGAGACAGAGTCTCACTGTCACCCTCACTAATAGAGTGCCATGGCGTCACAATTCACAGCAACCTCAAATTCTTGGGGTTAAGTGATTCTCTTGCCTCAGTTTCCCAAGTAGCTGGGACTACAGGTGGCAGCCACAACGCCCAGCTTTGTTGTTATTGTTGTTGTAGTTGTCATTGTTTAGCTGGCCCAGGCCTTGGTATATGTGGTATATGTAGCTGGTGCCATAACCACTGTGCTGTAAGTGTTGACCCTAATGAATCATTTTTTTTTTCTTTTGAGACAGAATTTTATTTTGTTGCCTTTGTTAGAGTGCTCTGGCGTCAGTTCACAGCAACATCAAACTCTCAGGCTTAAGTGATCCCCTTGCATTAGCCTCCCGGGTAACTGGGACTACAGATGCCCACCACAATGCCTGGCTATTTTTAGAGACAGGGTCTCGCTCTAGGTCAGGCTGATCTCAAACTCGAGAACTAAGGCAATCCACCGACTGGGCCTCCCAGAGTACTAGGATTATAGGTGTGAGCCACCCCACCCGGCCCGAATCATTTTAATTTTAATTTTTGAGTTTCTTTTGCCACAGACTATAGTCCAAAGCAAAATGAAAATGTGTTACAATATCATGACTTACCAATTCTGTGACTGTACAAAAGATGAATAATAATTCATATTTCACAGGATTGCTGTGAGAATTACCAACAATGTATGCAAAATAACTAACACAACTCCTGGCATATAATAGGTCAAAAAGTAGTAAGAATTAAAAAAAAAACTAAAACAAACAAAAAAAAGTAGTAAGAATTAACTTCAGTGTTTTTTTTGTTGTTTGTTTTTTGAGACAGAGTCTTACTTTGTTGCCCTGGGTAGAGTGCCATGGCATCATAGCTCACAGCAGCCTCAAACTCTTGGGCTCAAGTGATCCTCTTGCCTCAGCCTCTAGAGTACCTGGGACTTTAGGTGCCCAAAAGAACACCTAGCTATTTTTAGAGACGGGGATTTCACTTTTGTTCAGGCTGGTCTCGAACTCCTGAGCTCAGATGATGCACCCACCTTGGCCCCTGAGAATGTTAGGATAACAGGTGGGAGCCACGGTGCTGGGCCTTAGTTGATTATTTTTTGATGTATCACACTGAATTATGGAAGTTGTATAACACAGATCATTTACTATTCTAATGCAAAATATCTAAAAATATCATACTGACAAGCATAATTTCTGGTGACCCTCATAAAATAAAAAAACACAATTACTGTTGTCATTAATATGATCTTTAATAAATGGAATAATGCACCATTTTACAGCAAGCCTGTTTTAAACCTAAAGAACTGTCTTAAAATCTCCTTCTCCAATCTCTCTGTATCAATACAATCTTTTTTTTCCTTAGGTTTATATATATCAAAGCATTTACTTACACTTAGTCATAGAAAACTCTTTAGTGGCTTAATGTCAGCTTTCATAGTGGCATCCATAGATAATACAAAAGAAAAGTGATCTGCTTTATTTTGTACTCACACTGATCCATCAAACACAGCTTACACAGCATAGCAAGGTTTCAGACAGCTTATACAAAAGCAAAATAACTGAAATTATCCATAAATTCATATGATATTCTATCTGTAATGTAAGAGCAAAACACACCAACAAAAGATACCCGTTAACAAGAAAGAGTGTTCTGAGGAAGTGCCAATAATTTTTAGTTCTTCTTTTTACAGAAAAACATCCTCAGAAATTAATACTCTGTAGCTTATGTTTCTCCTGCTCATTCAGAAAAAGCATGGCAGCTACATAGCTCCATGTTTTAGTCACTACCACACCCTAAAAGTTAGTGTATTTTACAATTATCCATGTATTTTGATTTGAAAAATTATCAACAGAAAACTAAGGATGATTCCAGCTTACATAAACATTTACACAATATAATCTTTATAGAAACAAAATGACAAGGCATACAAAAATTGCTTAAATAAATAAATGTGGCCAGAAAGAAGAAAGCCACAGAAGTCAAGCAAGTCAATGTTAAACTGGGGCCCTATCTATTTTTGAACTGCATCTTTTAGTAATTTAGTCTTCTTATTGTTGAACTTCTTTAAAAATATGACTCCCTTATATACTTGAAAGGACTGGTAATAAGGTGAAGAGCCTGAGACAAGAGATGGGTTACAAATAACGTCCTGGGATTTTAAGTAACAATCTAGAGCTTGAACTTGCCTGATTTAAAGAAAAATTTTGATTGAATCTAACAATGTGATAAATAGGTTACCATAGGTTATTTCCGTAGGTTACTTGTAACACTAAAACCATCTTCTCAAAACCGCACAAGGTTACTAAAGTCATAATTAATGCCATAAACTCATCAGCTCACTCTTAAAGTTCTATAATATTTATCTATTTAAAAAATTTTATTTAAGAGAAATTAGTTTACTAAGTTCTCTCATTAAAAAATAAAACAAAATGAAATAATTTGTACCATATCATATATAGCTACTTGACCAAAGAACAAAAATGTAAAACATTTTAAGTCAATGCTTCAACTTTAAGGCCTAAATTTGCTGCAACATGTAGCCAATAGTTGAGTCATTCTATTTAGTAATTAAGAATGGGACAAGTTTTTACAATTAATAAATTTGATATTAAGTCTATGTGAATTGAGTCAAATAATAAGATGAAACAGTGAACGAACTGTGCAACACTTCAAATACTCAACTGGCTCTAACTGCTTGTTTGCTACCAATTGAACTTTTTCAATGTACAAACAGATGAAAGGGACCCTGAGTTTTTAAGTAATAGTGTGTCTATAGAGTGAGTCTAAAGCATGAAGATGTATCTGAAACGTAGAAGTACAAATAAAATGAGTAAGATCCAAGTTGCTGTTTAAAAATGAAAAAAAAAAAAAAAATCAAGTTGAAGTTTCAAATATACTAATTTGCTTAAAAATTCAATCATAAACTGGACACCTTAATCATGTGATTTAGTTATAAAGATTCCCTTTCTCTTACTCAGATTTTAATCTGGGTTTCAAGTTAAGTCTTAAAAATGAATGTGTATGTTCACAATGTTTAACGGTAACACTACAAACATCACAGTAATAACAGAATTGGCATTTTTAAGATACAACAGGTTTATTTGGGGCATAATTTTAATATATAGCATAAATTCTTTGAATTATTTAATTTCAAGTGTATCTGCCATACGATAAATTTCTAATTCTTTATATGCACATTCAACTTTAATCAGTCACTCAGAAGTTAAATGAAAGTTGTTATAGTTAAGTCTATGTGGTAAAAGAATAAGTATTTCAAAAGTGGTCTACAAAAATGTTCATAGATAATGCCAGATTAATGTAAGGGTTTGCTTTTAAAGTTAATCTTGCATTTAGTATTTAATATAATATTTGACACAAAGAAATATATAAAACGTTGTGGTTCAATTATAACACTAAGTTTGCTGCAATATAGGTTAAAAAATTCTAATGGCAAAATAATATACAGTTCTCATGCATGGCTTTTTAGTCATAACCAGAATATAAAATCACTGAACTCCACAATTTAATAGCAAATATTAGATAATATGAAAATTAAGTATTGATTTGATAGTCATCTGATGGTTAAATCCATTGTCAAATGGTAACATCTTCTTAATTCTATCAAATTATTGAACTATTACTTAACTGAAGTAATGAATTTGAATATAGCATAAAATATAATTTTATGTGTTCTTAATTATAAAGTCATTAAAATTGGTTGAGAAGAAAAAGCTAAAGGAACTAAAGTGATTTTGTCTTGAAGAACTTAGATGTTAATTGAGAAGCCTGAAGCATACTGAAGAATACCAGTGTTAGGGAAGATGAACAACTGCTCTTTTTTTTCCTATTGGCTAGGAGAAATGGATTTAAAATGAAACATGAGGGAGACAGAATAGATATGAAGAAAACTTTTCTGACACAGAAGACTGCAAGTCAGATAACGGAGGAACAAAGTAAGTCACACATGAACTATGAGTGGTCTAAGGTAAGTAATGGGTATGTGCACTGAAGTGCCCTGTGATTTCCTCTTTCCTTTTATGTTAATCTGGAAACTTGTAGAAAAGTGTTCTTTTGAAAACTTCTGTGAAACTACCTCAATGATTTGCCAGATTTATGTAATCAAGGGATATATTTAGTAGGGGATCATGCAAGGTAGTTTTAGGTAAAGTTTGCATAGTTCATAATCTAAAAGTTAGAACATAATTTTAGCTGCTGAAGAATCAACTACCAGCAAACAGAATGAATGTTTAGAAACATCTCAGTCTGAAAATGCCTCCTAGAGTGTATGTGGGAAAGTTAACACAATTTCTCAAATGACTGGTCTAGATAATCAATAAACATGTGTACAGATTCTAACTTTAAAAAGTTAGCAAGAGATAAAGTAATAAATACATACAGCTATTTTTAATAGTTTAATAAACTACGTATAACTGGTAATAAGTTCAACGTTAATTTTAAAATGCTGTATAGAAATATGTTATCTCAAATCTAGGGGTTAATAGCCTCCAATAAAATATTTATCTCCATAAATATGAAAAAAAGAAACAAAAATTTATTGAATTATTTTTCCATTTTAAATAACTTTGAAGAGAATTTACAGACACTGGAAAGTTCAGTATAACAGCTGCAGCCTACCAGGTATTCCATTTGGCCGTAGAAGCCAAATTTGAAAATACTTCAAATAAAAATACTTTCTAAATTTTGTGATAATTACCACTCAAATGCATACATAATTGAGTGTTTTTCCCTTTCTATTTACTTTCATATTTGCAACCAATGTACATTTTCTGTACATTGCATACAGGTAAGGAAGTCACACTAAACTGCTTTATAAAAGGGACATTACACTTCCGTTCTTCCTACATACCTACTCAATTAGTTCTCTGGATTAGCAAATTTTCTAAAGTCACTAAAACCAGAAATCTTGAAGATGGAGTCAAAGGATTAATAAGACTGAAATTCTGTTATATTAATTCCTCCATGAAATTAATTAGGATTCCATTTCTAAATATGGAATCAATTTAGAAAAATTTCTATTCCCAAAAGCTACCTTCATTTTTTCCTTAAAATTTACCTTTAGTTCTGCAATATGAGAATGTTAGAAATGATATAAAATGATTTTAAGGTTCATGATGCAGATGTAGGATTGAATTTTGTTTTGAGTTAGTTATTATTTCTCAAGCAACAATCAGCATAGACATACCTACACATCTTATATTTGCCTAATTTTTTAATTCATTAAGGTATCTGATTTATATAATGACTAAAATTTTTACAAAACATCAGCACATTACACATCCTGTCATACAGCATGGAGGCAGTGTGGTATGGATGAAAGAGATGTGGAGAGAGGCAAACCCAGGCTAAAATCCCAACTTCTGTCTATTACTATATGTGAACCTTGGGAAAATTATTATACTTAGCTTGTCTTAGCTTCAGTTTTCTCTTCTATAAAATGGAAATAGTAAATATGGTTGCTCTGAGGATTAAAATAGTGTATATATACCCCAGCATTCAGTACGTGCCTTCCTAAAACTTCTTATAATGATAAAAGTGTTTTATTTCCAATTACAGTATAGATTTAAAAACCTTTTAAAAATTAAACCATTTTTGTCTAAACATAATTCAAATCAAATTCTTTCAATGACCTAATTCTGATATACAATTAGGATTTTATAAAGGGAACTAAATATTAGACTTCGATTACTTACTATGATACTTTTAAGGTTATATCACTGTCTGGTGGAATAAATTTTAATATTTTTTAATCGAATAGCCTTTTACTAAAAATAAATCAAACAGTTTGCTACTGTCAAATTTTGTGTTAACATTTAAATATCATCTATGAGAAACATTAGCAGATGAATAAAGTAAGTAATTAACTCATTTAAAGTGATTTCTCTTGCTTATATGTTATAATCAGATTCTACAAGTCTGATGTACAATTTAATTTCAACTTTATTAAACTGATCTATTAATACAATTTTTACCTTTCTTACTTTTGCAAATAAGAGTCTACTAGAAAAGCTGGGGAAAAGAAATTATTCATCTGAAACATGCTTGAATGAAATAGAAAACTATACAGAGTTCTTTAATCTGGAACATTAATATTTTCAAGGATTTTATTATTAAACATCAAAAAAAGTTGGAAAACTTGAATCAACTGGCCCAAATACAAAGTACAGCAGAACATAACATAACTCTTCTTCTGACAGGAAAAGATCAGTTAGAATTCAAATAATCACTGATCCTCAATGCCTCAAATTAGAAAAGGAATATAATTTATTTTGATTCAAAGTTGTCCTAAAGGCCAGCACAGTGGCTCATGCCTATAATCCTCATTTTGGGAGGCTGAGGTGGGAGAATCCCTTGAGCTCAGGAGTTCGAGACCAACCTGAGTAAGAGCAAGAGCCCATCTCTACTAAATAGAAAAAACTAGCTGGGCATCATGGGAGGGTGCCTGTAGTCCCAGCTACTCAGGTGGCTGAGGCAGGAGGATCGCTTGAACCCAGGAGTCTGAGGTTGCTGTGAGCTAGGCTGATGTCACAGCATTCTTGCCTAGGCAACAGGGTGAGACGTCTCAAAAAAAAGAAAAGAAAAAAAATTGTCCTACAAATGTTTAAAAAGAATATCCTGAAATACATCTGAAAGATATTTAAGGCAAGACAACTAAGTGAAAATGTACTGGGAATGATAGAAACAATTTTTTAGTGGATAGAGAGAAATAACTACAGGCCAGGTGCAGTGGCTAACACCTGCAATCATAGCACTTTAGAAGCCAAGGTGGAAGGATCATTTAAACCCAGGAGAAGGCTACAGTGAGCTATCTATTTCTAGCCTGGGCAACAAAGCAAGATCTCAAAAAACAAACAAAAACTGTGAAAAAAATTAAATGCTAGAAAACTGAAAATTCTGTTATGGGTCTGAATCAAGAGAAGGGCCAATAAAAAATAAAAGGCAGAAATCCTGGAAACTTGTAAGATAATCAGAACTATGTTTAGCAATCCAGCTGAATAAATGATATGTGCTATAACATCAAACTCATACGATCACAGCAAACAAGATAAGGCTTATATATAAGTAAGTCACATGTATTTTGGATAGTAAATTGGGAAATTTAGGCTGCTTTTAGGTAGAAGAATATGAGTGAGAATATATTGTTCAGGAGCTGAAGACCTAAATCAGGAATTGTGGGATTTTTATTTTCCCCTTAACTTTTTAATCCCCAGAAATATCTTAGAACTTAATTAGATAATGTCTATTAATTTAAGCACTCTCAACATCTGAAAAAAATTAATGTAAGTGAGATCATAATTGTTTGAAAACTGACAGAAAATAATTTGTGTTTAGGAAAAAAAGTCCTATATTTGACAGAAATTGCTTAATTTTTAAAAATTCTAAAAAATAATCTTTAGAGAAGATTATTACTAATGAAAAAAGCAAAGGAAGCTTTAAAAATATAATTTCAAGACATTTAGTAATCACTAAAAGGTATACTCTAATATAATGGAAATAATAAATGCTGCTCACATATCAAAGATCATGTGAAAAACTGGCAAAAGGAAAAATTACAAAAATAGGATTAGCAAAGAAACAATTTTGAAAAGAGGGAGATTAAATCTGAGTCTGCTTAAAAAAGGTAGGTTTGGCAGCAGTCCTTCCTTCCATAGGGATTTGGCATGCCAGTTGAATTTTCCACACAGTGTTTTAGGTCAAAGGAAGAGGAATCATTGTCAGATAAAGTTGCCAGGCTTGGCTTGGGAAAAATAAAAAGATATTATAGGTTTAAAACTATGAATTACTTTTGAAGTTACAATAAATAACTTCAATAAATAATAAATTTGAGTCAAAGATGGCCTATTCAGAGACCAAAGGCTATAATACTATACTGTCTTAACTATCTACCTACTTAGAAATCCCACGTAGGTATAGCTCTATAAGTTTTCTTACAAAACTGTATTTCTTAAATAAATGGATATGGAAATAAAATAAAATGGGAAAAATCTAATATTTGATTCCTATATTTTGTTCTATTCTCTCTTTATGAACTTCCAAAACTAGAACCAATTATGTTTATTAAAATGCCTGGAAGGAAATGTTTAGGATTTGGAAGGTTAAAAGAAATGGCATTTCAAATTAGGTTTTGGTAGTTCGTTCTTTAGAGCCCTTTGTTTCTGCATTCTCCATAGGAAGAGAGAAAGTAAGAAATCAGGTAGCTGTTTTCTCCTGTGCAAAATTCATTGTCATAGAAGTGACCTACAAAAAGTATGGGAGATAGGGGTGAAAAATATTCATATGGAAGAATGTGTGCCCTGTTAGGAAGAGAGCTTACAAGAAAGCTTATTTGTGGCCTATAGACTATTGCACATTCAAACAAAACACAACAGACAAGAATTCCAACAGATAATATGCTCAGGAACATATCAACATATAAACTAACTTGTGCCCAGAAATAAGACATGGATACCAGACACCACTGCAGTCAAACCTGTCGTAATTTGCTTCTGTTTTAATGACCTTTAGAAACTGGTCCAAACTGATTATCAACAATACATTGTTTTTGCGTTTTTTTTCTTAAAAAAATATTTTGAGACCACTTTTTGATACACACACATATAATTCTGTGGTCATAACAGACAAATATAACTTTAGCAAGACTAAACAAAAGTGCAAAACTTAAAAAACAAAATTAAAAAATATGGAAGCATAAGCTAAATTTTTCTGCATAGCTGAAATCTATTTAAAGCAAGTCCTTGTTACAGGGGTGGGAGGGGGTGCTGACAAGAGGATAAAGCAGTTTTTTTAAAATGTCTTCTGCATGTTTACATGATGCAAAAAAATAATTTCACTCCATAAGCTTCACAGACAGTTCATTCCCATATCTTTAGACACCATGGTTGTGGCAGTGCCTCCTTCTGCAAGGTAAACAGCAGTGCTGGATTTGGAATGAACTGCCCTGTTACTGCCATTATTGTTGACCTCACAGTCCAGTGGTTCAGTGGAAATGACCCAGGTGGAGGGACGCCACCGCTTAAGAGAGTAGGGAGTTTTCACACGTTTCTTGATCTTTTCACCTGATCCTGATTTGCCATCTTGTGTTGACTCACCTACTGAAAACAAAAGTACAGAAAAATGAACCATATATGAAGAAACTATTAAAAAGTGAAGTATTAGGATTGTAACTCAAGAAAAGGTTAAACTAATGTATATGGAGGGCACTAAAAGACATTTCTTGATTCATAATGCCAAGCAATTTTTTTCTAGGCAAAGCTTAACCAACTTACTTTTGACTCTTTTAAGCCAAATGTTTTAAAAACTGACTGAATTATTCTCCATGACAAGGAAAAAATGTAGATAAAAATAAAAAAAAAATAAAAACAGGAGAAAATTCAAAGTTCTCAGCTATACTCTCCAATATTTTGGTTTTGATAGAGATGCTAATTTAGTAAAAAGCACTTAATCATTCTAATTAATGCTCAAATGGATCAAATTTTGACAGTACCTGGCATATAGTATTTTTCAGAAGAATGACAACAATATTAGAGTACAAATTTTCTATTAATTCCCTCTTCCCAAACCTGACAAATTGTTTTCCTGACACAGAGCCTTACAAGACAGAGCACTTTCAAATGGTTTATAATATAAGCCATTCAAGCACGGGGCTAGATCTTACTGATTGTATTCTGAGACAGGCAGCCCTCCTTCAGGCAGCCCATTTTGTAGTCCTTGACAATCATAAAACATAACTTTTTCCCCCTAAGTGCTTCAATATAAAAGAGAAATCATATTGAATAATAACTGTTACAGATTTTGGTGAGTTCTCCTTGTTTTGTGTTGAATTCCTTCAGGGCAAGAAAACAAATATCAATTTAAGTTATTTGTTTAAGATGCTATGGGGCTCGTAGTATACTATACGTATGTTGAGAGATTCATTCAACACATAACTCTTTTTTGTTTGTTTTTTAGAAACAAAGTCTATCTCTGTTACCCAGGCTGGAGTACAGTGGTATAATCATAGCTCACTGCAGTCTCAAACTCCTGGGATTAAGTGATCCTCCTGCTTCAGCCTCTCAAATAGCTGGGACTACAGGCATGTAAACCTATACCTACAAAAATTAGACCATACCTGGCTCATTTAAAAAAGTTTTTTGTATAGGTTCGGTCCCTCATACACCGAGGGCACTGGCCACATACACCGAAGCTGGTATGTTCGAGCCCAGCCCAGGCTCGCTAAATAACAATGACAATTGCAACCAAAAAATAGCCAGGTGTTGTGGTGGGTGCCTGTAGTCCCAGCTAGTTGGGAGGCTGAGGCAAGAGAATCGCTTAAGCGTAAGAGTTGGAGGTTGCTGTGAGCTGTGATGTCACAGCACTCCACCAAGGGTGACATAGTGAGACCCTGTCTCCAAAAAAATAATTTTTTTTTTGGTAGAGACAGGAGTCTTGCTATCCTATTCAGGCTGGTCTCAAACTGCTGGCCTCTAGAGACTCTCCTGCCTTGGCCTCCCAGGATTCCCAAAATCCTGGGATTGTAGGCATCAGCCATTATACCTAGCCCTCGACACATAGCTCTTGAAAAAGATAACACTAAGAGCGTGAGAACAACTTCAAAGTTTCATTATAGTAACTTTTCTGAAATTTCTGTGGATTTTTATAAAGGTTAACCTGATAAAATCTAAATATAGATATAGTAAATATTAATATGGACAATTAACTGTTTAAAAAGTCATACTGACAAAATTAATTGGAGTTCTTAAATTGGTGATATTTACTTAATCTCAAGTGTTTATAGCAAATATATGAGTTGCATTATAAAGCAGCAGCCATACAAATCACATATTAAATTGGTAATTATTCTGACTATTGTGATACTATTATCAATGACAAAAATCATTATTGTTTTTCTTTACAAGAGTTTTGAGGCCCAATTAAATGGCTTATTTTACTTCCAGAAGTGGTAAAGGTAAGTAATTACTAGTTGAAAGGTAATCTGATTCTAAGTACTTATTTAAATAGTCCCAAAAGACACACAGGAGAAATTACATGATCCCTTCACTTACTCTGCATACTGCTGCCATCCAGGACATTTGTGGCTGACAGATCCAGAGAATTAGGCCTCTGTGCTCTTCTGGGCTTTGGTGGCCCAGGATCTGCTACTGTGCTTGGAACGCCCTGTGTAAGAACATCTTGTTCTGAACATGAATTGCTGTTGTTGTTATTGGAATTAGTTCGGCCACCTTCTAGTGGCCGTTCCCTCCTGTCCACAAGACGATCCAGAACACCTTCATCATGGCCAGCCTGTTGCTCTCGTCTCAGTAAAGGTTCATGCTCATCAGGACTAGAATTAATATTCAGCCTGGTGTCCTCACCAATAAATTGATTCTGCAGCATTTCTTGGGTCCTATGTGCCACTATGTTGGTTGTCTGGCCAGATGGTACTGTCCCATTGGCATATTGGGTTGTGGCAGCATGAGAGTTAACACTGTGATTTCTACCTGCCACACCATTCATAGTGACTGTCACCACATGAGGTTCTGCTGCATTGATTGTATTCATCTTGGCAACTCCAGTTTCTACTTGTTTCAAGTTTGATTTGTGCTTGCTGCCAAATTTTAGCCGGGGCTCCTTTGTTGAATTTTTGGTATTCAAAGGCAAACTAGTAGGTCTCTTAGGAAGGTTCTGTTGCTTGGGGAGAGGATAGATCTGAGCAGGCAGAACATCAGGAATTAAACATGCTTGGCCATTTGCAGCCTGTGTGAAGTCCTGCTGTCCAGTCACTTCTACTGCAAGCTTTATGAGTGGGTAAAGTAAGCTAGAACTGGTACTGCTCAGTGGGTCTGGCCCACTAAATTGTTTAAGAGAATGCTCCATGAGATTCTCATCTGAGCTCTCCTTGAGGTTTTTATCAACTTCTTTTGGGTCTAACTTGTTAGTCTCTAAGTCTTCTTCTGTCAGCTGTAAGCAGACAGGGGTTGGCCCAATTGACTGTGCAACATTTGTGGCATGCAGATTTGTTTCATCTGGGTATGGCATCTCAGATATAGTGGTCATGCCAGTACTTGGAGTGAGGCCAGTGGTGTTTGTGGTTGTTGTGTTGGTGGACAGGCTGGTGACACTCGTTTCAGGGCTAGGGATTCGAGCTTGTGCTTGCTGACGTTCATAATTAATTGAGTTTCGGTTCTTTTCCCCTATTGTCAAAGGTGTGCTAGACATTGAATGCTCAGAGGAAATATTCTTCACAATGCTGTCAGTGTGATGGATAGAGTCTTCGATATATGAGGAGGAAGAATAATCTGGATAAGGACCAATTTTTGGCACACGCCTATTATGTGAAAGGTTGCTTAAAGAAAAAAAAAAGTGTCACATTGAGAATGCACATTTATGACAAACAGTCTCTTCAACTTAACACCTTTGATTTTAAGTCTAAGCTGCTTTTCATTTTATTCCTAACCCATGATACTTTAGAAGTTACTTAAAAAGCCTAATCAAATAATCAAGTGTCAATTAATAACTTGATAAATATTAGTTTTATATGAATTAAGCCTACTGAAAATTCTATATGGATCTAGATAAGATCTTAATAAATGTTCGTTATTTTGGTTTACAAGAATTAATTTAAAAATCTCCCCTAGAGTCTTATAACATCAAATATATCTTCATCAAATGTATACTCATACAAGCAGTTATTACGTTATGTGAGAGGAAGAACCATGGCATGTTTCTTTTGTACTCCATAATTCTAAATACATAGTTCCTATTCAACAAATACATTATCAATTAAGTTGCAATGGCCAAATGGCAAAAAGAACATATGTTATGTTGTTCCACAGTAGCTCCACTAAGAGGCACAGTCTAGCAATGAAACCTATTTTTCTGGGGTAGGCTAAGCCATATCAGTGAAAGTCCTTGAGCCCATGGTATGAGAAAGAATGTAACATTCAGATAAAGGATCAAAGATTCAGAACTGCTCTCCAGATATCATGGGTTCTTCAGTTATTGTCACTTCTTGACTATCACCTCCTAATATATTTATATTATTTTAAATCTGGCTAAATAAAAACCAGTAATAGCTTAAACAAAATAACAAATCAAGATATAAACACTGGGAACATTAATAGATACACGAGTTATAGGAGAGAAGCAGCAGCCAAAGGAAAAGAGGTGCTTCTTATAAAGGGAGACAGATGAAGTAATGCCAGGAGGGGAAGAATTAAAACTGTTAAACAGGGCCAGTTGTGGTAGTTCACACCTGTAATCCTTGCACTCTGGGATGCCAAGGCTGGTGAGTTGCTTGAGCTCATGAGTTTGAGTAGAAACCAGCCTGAGCAAAAGAGAGACCCCCGTCTCTTAAAAAAAAAAAAAAAAAAAAAACAGCTGGGCATTGTGATGGGTGCCTGTAGTCCCTGCTACCTGGAGGCCAAGGCAAGAGGATCTCTTGAGCCCAAGAGTTTGAAGTTGCTGTGAGCTATGACGTCACAGCACTCTATTGGGGCAAGCAAGTGAAACTTTGTCTCAAAAAAGAAAATAAAACAAAACTGTTAAATAGCACATGAAAAGAAAGCTAAGGAGGCATAGAGGGTAAGAGCAAATAAAATGAAACTTAGAGTGAGAATGACTGTAGGATGAACCATACCTACGGGTAAAATTTAGTAGAGATTAGAAGATCATGCAGTGGGTACAGCTAAATGACATAGGAGGCAAAAATTAGCCAAAGCAAGGGACACCATCAAGGTTTTCTTTTTGGCATTCAAGAAAAGTTCAAAAGCATTTAAGGTAAATGCTTTAGCTGTTTTTTTTTTTTTGAGACAGAGTCTTGCTGTCACCCATGCTACAATGCAGTGGTGTCATCAGAGCTCATTGCAACCTCTAATACCTAGGCTCAAGTGATTCTCCTGCCATAGCCACCCTAGTAGCTGGGACTACAGGCATGGGCCACATGTCTGCCTAATTTTCTAATGGAGTCTCGCTCTTGCTCAGGCTGGTCTTGAACTCCTGACCTCAAGAGATTCCACCCTGGCCTCCTAGCGTACTAGGATTACAGACAGAAGCCACCATGTCTGGCTTTTAGCTGACTTTCGAGAAAGCTATAAATAGCACACTAGAGGACATAAAAAATACAGAGATAAGGGAAGATGAAAGCAGAAGACTGTCATCAGGCCTTATATAAAGTAAGAAAATTTATAAATTGAATTGCGAGGCTCTGTCTTCCTCAACCTGTTGATGTGTTAGACATTAGTACCAATTTTAATGTACCAATTTCTGAGCCATAGTTTGTAGTATAAATTGCTCTTAGAAATTAGAAGAGTAGAAAAATGACAAAGAAAATGATTTAAGAATCAAGTGTATTTTTATCTTAAAATTTTTTAGTAATGCTTTCTTATATGCTTTTCTGAAAATTTTAAATATGTATTAGATAAAGTACCAAATTCATAGGGAGGCTTTTCTTCCCCAAACATGGCAAAAAGAAATATAGAGGTACTTTTTTCTGAATTTGTAGGAACTTTTAAAAAGCCTTTTAATTTAGAATGCAAAGTCATAGTTCTAACAAAGCAAATGTCTTATAAAATAATGTTTATGATGTAATGGAAAGACCTTTGAATTACTTCCATGTGAATGTAATAGCAGTGTATTCTAAAAGAAAGAGCATTGGATAGGAAGTATGGAAACCTTAGCACCAGAGAATCGGTGGTTAGATACACTTACATAAAAAAATAAAATAAAAGCAGGGTAAGAAGGAATAATAATAACAAAGGATAAATGAAACAATATATGTAGAAGGACTCACAAACTTTTGGAACCATGAAAATGTTTTGCCTTTATTATTTCAGGAAAGTTGGAGCACTAATAGAGAAAGACTAATCTTCTTTATTATACTTTTAGATACAAAGAACACAGATTCCATCTTGCATTCATACCAAACAAAAATTTTCAGTAGAAGAATGGGAACATTGAAGAAAAAATTATACCTTTAGATCACATTAATGATCGTATCATTAGACTAGTTTAATAGCATTTGTTTCCTATTCTTTGTTCTCACTTTCTAACGCTGAGAGATGACAAACCCCTCAGTATCTTACCGTTCATTCTGCATAGCAGTAGACATTGGATTGACTGTTGGGCTCACAGATTTGTTTCTTTCCCATATCATCATAAGTTCAGCCATCCTCTCCTCAGCACACTGTGCAGTAAGCCGAGCTTCTGCATCCTGGTCCCAGCAGTCTTCGATTGTCTCCTTGAGTGACCTCACTGCCTGTAATGCAAGTACATATCAAACAATGTGTCTTTAAAAACAAAACAAAACAATGAATTAACCTTTTTAGTTCACAACATGAGCAAAAAGAAAAATTAGTTTTCTTTAACCAGTATTTTACATAGCCTTAATAACATATCTTACACCTCAAGGATTTGTAAAGGATCACATTCTCAAAAGGTAAGGAGCAAGGAAACAAGCAAGATTTAACTTAATATCTTGAAGAATTATCAGAGTAAGGAACTGAAATAACTTGACAGATGTTTTTTCAAGGTCATAGGTTTATGTCATTGTTGTTGATTTACATATAGCCCTATTATTTCACTAATTCCACTTCAAAAATAAGTTTGAGTTTGATGGAATTCTTGGTATTTGGCTCTCTTCTATCTCAAGGTGAGCTTTTTCTCCTTTATCCCTCCCTAGTAAAGAGTGCTTCATTCCAACCTTAAAACTGAAAGATGTTTCTTTAAAATAGTTCTAATAGTAGTATCAAGAACAGTCCCATCTTGTAGTATTCCTATACACCAACAATGAACAATAGCCTCCTTTTTGGGGAAAGCTAATTTTAACTCCCTTTTGAAGAAAAGACTCTAGATACTTTGGTAGACTGTTATCCAGAATCCCTTCAGACTTGTTTTTCAATTTGTTTTTATGAAGCTTCAATCTTTTCTCCTGCTCTGATATTTATACTTCTGTACCTTTAAAACACTTACTTTCAAAAAGATGGTTTTAGGCTCTGGTTGCCAGATTTAGCAAATAAAAATATAGGACACTCATTTAAACATGAATTTCAGATAAACAATGACTAATTTTGTAAGTATATCCCACATAATACTTAATCTGGGCATTTTATCTGGGAAACCCATTTTATGCTAAAAATCCTTGATACAATATTGGCAACAGTTTAATTGCTTCCTAATAATTTGTATTCTGCAATAAACATATCTGAACTTTGAACCTGCCAGAAATTTAATAATATTCTTTCTGGGCATATGCTCACTGCATACCTGCACCATGGTCCTCTTTGGAGAATAAAGGTTTTGAAAAGCTTCCACTGGGCTGGACATGGTGGCTCACACCTATAATCCTAGCACTTGGGAGGCCGAAGCAGGTAGATTGCCTGACCTCACAGGTTTGAGACCAGCCTAAGCCAGAGCGAGACCTTATCTCTAAAAATAGCCAGATGTTGTGGTGGGTGCCTATAGTCCCAGATACTTGGGAGGCTAAGGCCAGAGAATCTCTTAAACCTAGGAGTTTAAGGTTGCTGTGAGCTATGACAACATGGCGCTCTCCCAAGGGTGACAAAGTGAGACTTTGTCTTGAAGGAGAGAAAGAAAGAAAGAAAGGAAGAAAGAAAAAGAAAGAAAGAAGCTTCTACATATGACTGAAGAAGCTAGAAAGCCTTGCATACGTACAGGGCAGGATGCATGTTCAGAAAAGGCCCAGGAAGACTACAGTTTTCATAACTGGGTCATCTCTAGGCTCAGTGCTAATAGGAACTGATGGCCAAGGCAGAGTTGTAAAAGGCCTGGAAAAGTGATAAAGGGGGCCCCAACATAAAGCCAATCTACAAAGACCTAAAGAGTATTTTTTGGGTTTTTTTTTTTTTTTTGCTTTATTTTTTTCTTTTTGACCATCATGATATTCAAAATGTGTAATTCTAAACAAAAAAAATCACAAAGCATACAAAGAAACAAGAAAATATGACCTATTAATAGGAAAAAAAAATTAATAGAAACTGTCTCTGAGGAGTACAGACATTGGAAATACTGGAAAAAGATTTTAATTGGACCATCTTAAAGATGTTCAAAAAATTAAGAAACCAAGGACAAATAACTAAAGGACACCAGGAAAACAATGTCTTAATAAATGGAGAACAGCAATAAAAGGACAGAAACTATTAAAAGGGACCAAAAAGATACATTAGAACTGAAAAGTACAAAAACTGAAATTAAATATTTACTAGAGCAGTTCCACAGCAGATATGAGCAGAGAGAATAAAGAATCAGTAAACTTGAAGATACAAAAAAATAAAATAATCCAGAATGAGAAGCAGAAATTAAAAGAATGAAGAAAAAATGAACAGAGCCCAAAAGACTTGTGAGACATTATCTGCCACACATAATGGGAGTTCTAGAAGGGGAAGAGAAAGAAAGAGGCAGAAAGAATATTTGAAGACATATCCATATTTAATAAAAGAAATTAATCTACACATCCAACAAGCTTGATGAACTTTAAGTAGGATGAACTCATAGTGTTCTACACTGGGACACATTATAATCAAATTGTCAAAAGTCAAAGATGAAGAGAGACCTTTGACAGCTAGAAAGAAAAGACTTGAAATGTATACGGGATCCTCAGTAAGCTTAACAGTTAATTTCTTACCAGAAACCAAGGAAGTCCCAGGAAATGGCATAACATAAAGTGCTGAGGGGAAAAAAACCCACCCAACTGTAAATGAAGAATTTTTTTTTTTTTTAAAGATGCCGAGTCTTGTTTTGCTCAAGCTGGTCTTGAACTCTTGAGCTTAAGCTATCCTCCCACCTCAGCCCCCCAATTCTAGGATTATAGGCATGAGCCACTGTGCCCAGAAAAACCAAGAAGTCTATATCAAGGAAAATTATCCTTAAATAGTGAAGGAAAATTAAGATATTTCAATATAAATAAAAGCTGAGGAAGTTCACTGTTAATAGACCTGCCCTGTAAGAAATGCTAAAGGAAGCCCTTTAGGCTGAAGTGAAAGGACACTAGACAATAACTAGAAGTCAAAAGTCTACTTAAATAACTATAAAAACCAGTGTTCGTGTATTTTGGGTTTGTAAGTCCTTTTTCTTATATGACTGAAAAGAAATTTATGAAATAATAACAATAAATTTATATTAATAAGACTAAGTATTAAGATGTTAATCCTTTTTTAAAATTTTTTATTTTTAATTTCAGTTGCTTGTTCATTCTTCGTTTGAACTACTTTTTTTTTGTTTGGTTCTTTTCTTTTTTTTAATGTTCTTCCTTTGGCGATTCTCTTTCCTGTTGCCTCCCCAGTAGCTGGGATTATAGACGCCCACCACAACGTCCAGCTGTTTTTGATGTTAGTAGAGATGGGGTCTTACTCTGGCTCACTGCTGCTCATACTGGTCTTGAACCTCCGAGCTCAGGCAATCCACCCACCTCGGCCTCCCACAGCGCTGGGACTACGGGCATGAGCCACCACGCCTGGCCAAGATGTTAATCTTCTTAAATTCATCTATAGATTTAATATAATTTCATGAAAAATTCCAGCAAGCTTTTCTGTAGAAACTGGTAAGGTGATTCTAAAATTTATTATGCTAGCCTGAGCAAGAGCAATAACTTGTCTTTAAAAATAGCTGGTTTGGGGGGGGGGTAGGTGCCTGTATTTCCAGCAACTTAGGAAGCTGAGGCAGGACTGCTTGAGCTCAAGAGTTTGATGTTGCTGTGAGCTATGACACCACCGCACTCTGCCCAGGATGACAAAGTAAGACTTTGTCTCAAAAAAACCCCCCAAACCAAAAACCAAGTCATTATGGAAATGCAAAAAAATAGCAAAATATGACAAGAAAAGAATATTACTAATATTACTAAATTTCAAGACACAATATAATGCTAAAGTAATCAACCTTGTGATACTGGCATTGAGACAGACATATAAATCAATGTAACAGAATATAAAGTCCAGAAATAGACCCACAAGTATATGAAGACTCAATTTTTTTTTTTTTAAGACTCAATTTTTGATAGAAGTTCAAAGGCAATTCAGTGGAGAGAGTCCTTTAAACAAACGATGCCAAAAAATTATATCTCCATATGCAAAAAAGAATGCTGATCCATAACTTGACATATATTAAAAACAGACCTCAAATGGATCACAGACTATACAATTTCTATAAAAAAACACAAGAGAAAATCTTTGTGACCTTTGGCTAGGCAAAGATTCCTTAAATATGGGAAAAGAAAGAAAATGATAAGTTAAATCAGCAAAATTAAAATCCTCTGTCTTTGCAAAGACACTGTTAAAAGAACGACAACAAAAGCCACAGCCTAGTAAGAAACATTTGCAAATTATATATCTAATAAAGGGCTTGAGTCCAGAATACATAAAGAACTTCAAAATTACCATGGTTTGAATGTCCCCTTCAAAACTCATGCTGAAATTTAATTCCCATTGTGAAAGATTTAAAAGATGGAAATGATAAGAGGTGATTAGGCCATGAGGAATCAGCCTTCATGAATGGATTAATGTCATTGTTGGGGAAATAGGTTTGTTGTAGAGACAGTAGGTTGTTAAAAAAGCAAGTTGAGCCCTCTGTCTCTCACTCTCACCCTCACTTGCCCTTCTGTCATAGCATGGTATTATGTAGCATAAAGGCCCTGGCCAGATGTTGGCACCTTGATATTAAAAGTAATTCCTAGCCACCAGAACTGTGAATAATAAATTTCTTTTCTTTATAAATTACCCAGACAATTACTAACACAAAAACTTAATAAGAAAACAATCACATAGACTGGAAATGGAACCTTTAGTTCTCTTTCCCATCTTGCAAGATGGTGGGTGAAAAGTTGAGAAGCTTGTTACTGAAGAGAAGAAATCTGTTAATAAAGATAAGAAACCTAAGGCCAACAAGGGGAAGCCCCACTGCAGCCGAAATCCTGTTCTCATCAGAGGAATATATCCTGATCTGCCATGTATTCCAGAAAGGAAATACATATGTATAAGAGGAAATACACAGTGGCTAAATCCAAGAATTTTTTTTTTTTTGGAGACAGAGTCTCACTTTGTTGCCCTTGGTAGAGTGCTGTGGCATTATAGCTCACAGCAACCACAAACTCTTGGGCTCAAGCAATTCTCTTGCCTCAGCCTCCCAAGTAGCTAGGACTACAGGCGCCTGCCACAACACCTGGTTATTTATTTATTTATTTTTAAGAGATGGGGTCTCACTCTTGCTCAGACTGGTCTTAAACTCTTGAGCTCAGGCAATCCACCTGCATCAGCCTCTTGGAGTGCTAGGATTACAGGCATGAGCCACCTTGTCTGCCCTTAAATCCAAGATTGAAAAGAAAAAGAAGGTGAAGGTCCTTGCCACTGTTACAAAACCAGTTGGTGGGGACAAGAATGGGCGGCTGGGCAGTGGCTTGCTACTTGTGACTGGCCTTCTGGCCCTAGATCAAATTCCTCTACCAAGGACATATGAGTTATTTGTCATCGCCACCACCACAAAAATTGACATCAGTAATGTTAAAATCCCAAAGCATCTTATTGATACTTATTTTAAGCAGCGGCAGCTGTGGAAACCCAGGCACAAGGAAGGTGAGATCTTCACTACAGAAAAAGAGAAATATGAGATAACAGAACAGTGCATGGTTGATCAAAAAGCTGTGGACTCTGGTGGCGCCTATGGCTCAAGGAGTAGGGCACCGGCCCCATATACTGGAGGTGGTGGGTTCAAACCCTGCCCAGTCAAAAACTGCAAAAAAAAAAAAAAAAAAAAAGCTGTGGACTCACAAATTTTACCCCAAATCAAGGCTATTCCTCAGCTCCAGAGCTAACTGCAATTTGTGTGTGCCCTGACAAATGGAGTTTATCCTCAAAAATTGGTGTTTTAAATATCTTAAAAAAATAAAAACCTAATTAAATGGCTGATAGATTTAACCAAAAAAAGAAGAAGGAAGGAAAGAAAGAAAGAAAACAATCAATTTTTAAGGGAAGACTTGAATAGACATGTCAACAAAGAAGGGACAAGCATGGTAAATAAGCACATGAAAAGACACTTACTGGTAACTAGGGAAATATAAATTAAAACAACATATTAGAATGTCTAAAATTAAAATGACTGGCCATACCAAGTGCTGGAGAAGTTGTGGAGAAACTCGTAATCTCATACACTGCTGGTGGGAATCCACTTTTGGAAACTATTAGGTAGTTTCTTAAAAAGTTAAACATATACCTAAAACATGATTCAGTCATTCTACTCTTAGGTATTTACCCAAAAGAATTAAAATTTATGCCTATACAAAGACTTATACATGAACATTCATAGCAGCTTTTTAATAATATCTCACAATTAGAAACAAACCTAATACCCAATTCAAGGTAGATGGACAATGGGTAGCACAGCCATACAATGAAATACTACTTGGCAATGCAAAGGAATAAACTACTGATACACACAACAACATGGATAAATCTCAAAATAATTATGCTGCAAGAAGCCAGATTAAAAACAGTACATCGGCTTGGCACCCATAGCTCAGTGGTTAGGGCACCAGCCACATGTACTGGGGCTGGCGGGTTTGAACCCGGCCAGGGCCTGCTAAATGATGATGACAACAACAACAACAACAACAACAACAACAACAAAAAAAAAAAATAGCCAGGCATGTGGCAGGCATTTGAAGGCTGAGGCAAAAGAATTGCTTAAGCCCAAGGGTACAGGCATGGTGGCTCATGGCTGTTAATCCTAGACTCTGGGAGGCTTGAGCTCAGGAGATCGAGACCAGCCTAAGAAAGAGCAAGACCCTGTCTCTACTAAAAATAGAAAACAATTAGCTGAACATTGTGATAGGCATATGTCGTCTCAGCTACTTGGGAGCCTGAGGCAAGAGGATCATTTGAGCCCAAGAGTTTGAAATTGCTATGAGCTATGAAACCACAGCACCCTAACTAGGGTGATAGAGTAAGACTCTGTTTCAAACAAACAGGTGAACTTAAAAGAATAGAGAAAAATATAAATATTCAGGCAAATCTTTTGAGTGCTTGGAAAAGGGACTTAAGGAATAAATACTGATATCTTAACATTTGAGTAAATGAATTACAGGGAGTATCATTATTAATGCTGACAAATGGAGTTTACCCTCAAATGGAGTTTACCCTGATGAGTAAAGACTAGTAGTGGAAAAAAAAAAGAATAAAATAGAGACAAGGAACATTTAAAATCTTTTTTTTTTTTTTTGAGACAATCTTACTTTGTTGCCCTAGGCTACAGTGCTGTGGCTACACAGCTCAGAGCAACCTCAAACTCCTGGCTCAAGGGGTTCTCTTGCTTCAGCCTCCTGAGTAGCTGGGCCTACAGATGCCTGACATGCTGCTCAGCTAATTTTTCTATTTTTAGTAGAGAAGAGACTCGCTCTTGCTTAGGCTACTCAGGAATGTTGTGAGTTCAAGCAATCTACCTGCCTTGGCTTTGCAGAGTGCTAGGATTATAGGAGTGAGCCACTGAGTCTGGCACCCTTTTGAAACCTTTCTTGCCTAAAGGAAGGAAAATGCAAGTTGGGGCTCCTGGGTAGGTCAAGAACTCAGCTTAAGTGGGTTTGAATCAGCATTTAAAACAAACAACTCTACCATCTCCCAAAAGTGAAATAGTCTGGACTAGAACAGAAAATACCAGAGCAGGTAGTAAAGTATTTATTGTCTTCTAACATGTGTCATGATGTAAAATTGTATTTCTTTACTCTTCCTTTCTTTTTAAGTTAAAAAAAAAAGATGAGGTCTCACTATGTTGCCTACGCTGGGGTATAGTACCTATTCATAGGTGGTATCACAGCACACTACAGAATTAAACTGGGCTCAAGTGATCCTCCTGCTTCATCCTCCCAAGTAGCTGGAACTATAAGCATGTACCAATGAGTCCAGCTGAACTTGTATTTCTTAATGTAGTTTGTGCCATAAAATTAAAAATCTATGGACAATGATAAATTCTAGATTACAGAAAAAGTTTGCAGATTTTGTCAAAAAGAGAAAATAGAAAAAATAAAAATGTATGAAAGAAACTTGAAGTTTCTATACTTTAGAAGACTTTATTAATACTTGGAAAGAGAAAAAACTATAAGAAAAAAATGAACTGTGAAAGAGTTTTAACTTTTTTTTTTTTTTTTTTGAGACAGAGTCTCACTGTGTTGCCCTGGATAGAGTGCTATCGCACAGCTCACAGCAACCTCAAACTCCTGGGCTCACGCGATTCTCTTGCTTCAGCCTCCCAAATAACTGGGACTACAGGCACACACCACAATGCCCGGCTATTTCTTGTTGTTGTAGTTGTCATAGTTGTTTAGCAGGCCCAGGTCGGATTCAAACACGCCAGTGTCGGTGTATGTGGCTGGTGCCATAACTACTGTGCTGCGGGAGCCGAGCCAAGAGTTTTAACTTTTATGTGAAAATATGTTAAGATAAAAACATTGATTAAATAAAGTTTGTAAAACTAAGAAAATAAAAACAAACCATACAGATGATTTTATTTTTATTTATTTAATTTTTTTGAGACAGAGTCTCTCTATATTGCCCTCAGTAGAGTGCTGTGGTGTCACAGCTCATAGCAACCTCCAACTCTTGGGCTTAAGCGATTCTCTTTCCTCAGTCTCCCAAGTAGCTAGGACTACCAGCACCCGCCACAATGTCCAGCTATTTTTTTTGTTGTAGTTGTCATTGTTTGGCAAGCCTGGGATGGGTTTGAACCCACAGGCCTCAGTGTATGTGGCCGGCGCCCTAACTGCTGAGGTATGAATACAGAGCTATGCAGATGATTCTAACAAGGGAAAAAGAAAAAACCAGCATTCAAGAGACTAAGAAATGGAAGATAAAAATTTGGAAAATAATAAAAAACATGAATAATGGTGGTATAGTTGAACAAATTATACCAGAACATTTTATATATGAGAAAAAAAGCCTTAAACTGTGTGTGATTGTTAAAGTATGACTTTTTTAATGTGAATCTTGAAATTATAGGAATGAAAAAGTTATTCATGAACCCAATATTCAGTGATAACTATGGTTAACATTTTCACATATTTCCCTTAGACTATTTTCTATATACTGATTTTTATCTGGAAACTTAGACTTCAACCCTTTATTAACTGATATTTGTGTTCCTGACAGTTTATAAAATTAAAACTAGCTTTTATATTCACTAATATTTGAATGATTTTGAGTTTTACTACTAAAATAAAGTATTGTTTAATTGTAATACAACTATGAAAGCAAAAATGCATTCTTTAGACAGAGCTGCATTTCTCTTTTTATAAAATGTGCACTTACTACCTAATTCTAGTATTGATTGTCACTACAAAGAAGCAGTTCATCGACTATAGCACATTAGATTTAAATGGATTTGTTGGGAGTGAACCAAGTATTAAGAATCCCTTACTTGGCAACCTAATCTATATTGGAAGTAAAAAGTTTTTAGGTAAATATGCATATGATGCATATCCCATAATGGCAGGATTGCCAAGAGATATTTCAAAATAATAGATTCTATTTGCTCTGGTAAAATAACATAATTTAAGGAGGACAAAGTTGCATTTTACTAGAATAAAATTTCACGGAGATTTTTCTTTTAAGGATACCTTGTTGTGAGAATGACACCTCTGGTGAATTCTGGTAAAGTATTTTGCCTCTCACCTGCTCTCAGGGAATTTTTTTTTTTTTTTTTTTTTTTTTTGAGACAGTCTCAAGCTGTCTTCCTGGGTGGAATGCCATGGCATCACAGCTCACAGCAATCTCAGATTCTCGGGCTTAAGCGATTCTCTTGCCTCAGCCTCCCAAGTAGCTGGGACCACAGGCGCCCGCCACAACACCTGGCTATTTTTTTTATTGTTGTTGCAGTTGTCGTTGTTTTACCTGGCCCCGGCCAGGTTCGACCCACCAGCCTCGGTGTATGTGGCCAGAGCCCTACCCACTAAGTTACGGGTGCTGCCCTATTTCTTTATTTTTTGTGATCATTCTTGTTGGCATTCTACTACTAGCCCTGTAGGGCAGGCGTCCTCAAACTGTGGCCTGCGGGCCACATGAAGCCGTGTGAATTGTATTTGTTTCCGTTTTGTTTTTTACTTCAAAATAAGATATATGCAGTGTGCATAGGAATTTGTTCATAGTTTTTTTTTTTTTAAACGATAGTCCGGCCCTCCAGCCATCTGAGGGACAGTGAATTGGCCCCTGTTTAAAAAGTTTGAGGATGCCTGCTGTAGGGATATGGACAAGTCTGACATCACCATCTATTGTATTAATATGCTGCCCTCCTGCTCCTTTGGCTTGAAATGTATCTATTTGCAAATCCTTGAGGTCTGATTTCACATTTACCTCATCTGGTTGAGAAAGGACAATAATTGACTTGTCTCCTGTATATTCTGCATCTGTGATGACAGCCCCATCTTGGGGATTTGATGAACTTGGTAAATCCCACCTTCATACTTCAAATGTTCATAGACACTATTACCCTAGCAGCTGCATGATGCAGTCCACACTGTTTCCTGGTTTTCATTTCCCTCTGTTTTATATTATCTTCTTTCCTACTTTAATGGTTTGTGGTTTACTACTGATGACCCCTCTTTCAGCTGCAGTGTATCACATCATCTGCTGGTGCAGGGGTGGCGAACAAGTTCAACTACGCGCTCGGAGATCGCTCCTCAGAGGTCCCTCCTCAGAAGCAGCATAACAAAATCCAAACTTGGCAAAGAGCCACAGTATACAAAATAATGATAAGAGGCAAAGAGCCGAAATTCA